>JAQZBX010032460.1:0-25845 GCA_029593785.1 Cabassous unicinctus
ACTGTGCCTGTCTTAGGTTAGGACTGTGCTGAGCGGCTGCTGGATCTTACCCGTCATGGGAGACCGTGACAGCTATTGGTCGGCAGCAATTGGCCAGGTTACTGTCAGCAGCAATTGGCCAGGTTCCTGTCTTAGGTTGATCCAGCGGCTTAGCCACGAGTGAAGAGAAGGGTCCTGTTACCCGTTATTGACTAACCAGTCCAGCACCCAAAGAGGCATATTTCTCAAGGAGCTCAAAAACGGCCTTTATTATTTGGGCCCTCTTTGCAGTGCTCTGCCTTGCACCCAGTGGTACCAACCATAGCATGAGCTAGGAGCATGTTTTTGAGTAGCATGCTGTTCCCGTGGGAGGGGGTTTATATACCTTCAGGATAGGCAGCACTCGAGTTTTAAGTAGCCAGTTGGTTCCACATTATCTATTATCATGGCACCATCTCCCCCTTTAAATTTATTAGTAGTAGAGAAAAGGGAGAGGGTAGGCTGCAGGGCTGGTAGGGATAAGGAGGTTAGAAGGATGGGGGCAAGTGCTATACAGAATATTGGATCTTACCCATTATCGGAAACCGTAGCAGCTGCTGGCCAGGGCCCTTGGCAACAGCCGGCTAGGCTTCTGTCTTCCGTCCGTGACCAGTGCAGCACCCAGAGATGGAGATCTGTTCACTTAGTGCTAGAGGAGGGAAGGGGGAAGGGGAGAGGAGAAGGGGAGAGGGATAGGGACGCACTAATGTAGCGGATGCGAGGTTTGGCTTTTGTGGGGGCTTAGGCGACTAAGGGTGCCTAAACTAGTGCGGGAGAGTTGAAGGCAGGCACTCTCGCTTGTATCCAGTTGTTGATATCGAACCGTGACTGGCTTGTCAAAGAGAGATTTTTTGCAGCAAATATAAAAGCTTTTTGAACAGTAGGGGATGCAAAGAGAGGAGAAGCAAAATAGTTATGAGGGGACCTAAGAAGGGGAGGAGGTAAGGAAGAAGCTTATCAAATCCCCAAGAGGTCCAGCCACTGTTGAACATTGAATCATAGTTCCTTTTACGTTTAGCTAACCCCTCTCTTAATTGAGCCATATTATCTTTAATAAGGCCAGAGTGATTATCATAGAAACAACACTCTTCTCCTAATGCAGCACATAGTCCTCCTTGCTTTAAGAAGAGGAGGTCTAGTCCTCTACGATTTTGGAGGACTACTTCGGATAAGGAGTTTAGAGATTTTTCTAGATGAGAGATGGATGTTTCTATGCGGGCACTGTCCTCATCTACAGCCATTCTGATGGAGGAGAGAGATGTTTGTTGCGTGCCAAGGGCAGCAGCTCCGGTGCTGATTCCAGCAATACCTAAAATTGAAGCAATAACATTTTTGCACGAAATCAGGGTGCCTCAAAATACCTGAGGCAAACCCTGGAAAAACTAAGTGGAGAAATAAATGCCTCTAATTTATAGTCGGGGACTTTAATACACCATTATCATCATTAGACAGAACATCTAGACAAAGAATCAATAAAGGAAAAAAAGATTCTGAACAATTCATTAGAGGAACAGGACCTAATAGACATATACAGAACACTATATCCAAATTCACCAGGATTTACATTCTTCTCAAGTGTACATGGAACTTACTCCAAGATAGACCACATGCTAGGCCACAGAAAAACACTCAACTAATTCAGAAAGATTGAGATTATACAAAGTAATTTCTCTGACCACAACGGAACGAAATTGGAATTCACTAAGGGCCAGAGAAACATGTTAGGCACAAAGAAGCAGAAGTTAAACAACACACTCTTAGACAAACAGTGGGTCAAGGTTGAAATCTCAAAAGAAATCACAACTATCTTGAAACTAATGAAAATGACAACACAACATATCAAAACCTATAGGATGAAGTGAAAGCTGTCCTGAGAGGGAAGTTCATAGCCATAAATACATATATTAAAAAAGAAGAAAGAGCTAAAATTGAAGACCTAACTGCCCACTTTGAAGATTTGTAAAAACAACAAAAAACTAAAGCTAAAGGAAGTATAAAGAGAAATAACATAGATTAGAGCAGAAGTAAATGAAATAGAGAATAAGAAAGCACTGGAAAAAATAAACAAAACCAAAAGCTGGTTCTTTGAGAAGATCAATAAAATTGACAAACCCTTAGCCAGACTAAGAAAGAAAAAGAGACAGCAGATGCAAATACACAAAATAAGGAAGGAGCAAGGAGAGATCACTACTAATCCCACAGAAATAATGAATACCATAAAAGGATATGTTGAAAAATTATATGCCAGCAAGAATGATATTTTAGAGGAAATGGGCAAATTTCTAGAAACTGACAAACAGCCTACATTAATGAAAGAAGAAATTGATGAACTCAACAGTCCAATTACAAGTAAGGAGATAGACTAAGTCATCAGAAATTTACCAAATATGAAAAGCCCAGGACCAGATGGCTTCACAGCTGAAATCTACCAAACATTCTGGAAAGAGCTAATAAGAATCCTGCTTAAGGTCTTCCAAAAAATAGAAGTAGAGTGAATATTGCCTAACTCATTCTATGATGCCAACATTACCCTAATACCAAAACCAAATAAAGATACCACAAGAATCAAAAATTACAGACCAATGTTTCTAATGAACCTAGATGCTAAAATCCTCAACAAAATACGTGCTAATCACATTCAACAACATATCAAAAGGATTATACACCATGACCAAGTGGGTTTCATCCCATGTATGCACAGATGATTCAATATAAGAAAATCAATCAATGTAATACACCACATAAACAGATTGAAAGAAAAAAATCACATGATCATCTCTATAGATGCAAACAAACCATTCGACAGAATACAGCACTCTTTCCTGATAAACACTCTACAAAAGATAGTAAAAGAAGGAAACTTTCTGAATATGACAAAGGCTATATATGAAAAACCAAAAGCTAACATCATCTTCAACAATGAAATCCTAAAAGCCTTTCCTCTGAAATCAGGAACAAGACAAGGATGCCCACTATCACCACTCCTATTTCACATTGTCTTAAAAGGACTTACTCGAGCACTGAGGCAAGAAAAAGTTATAAAAGACTACCAAATTGGAAAAGAAGAAGTAAAAATTTCATTATTTGTAGACGACATGATCCTCTACGTAGAAAGCCCTGAGAAATCTACAAAAAAGCTTCTAGAACTTATAAAGGATTTCATTAATGTCACAGGCTATGAGATCAATGCTCAAATATTAGTAGCATTTCTGTACACCAATAACGAGCAATCTGAGGAGGAAATCAAGAAAAAAATACCATTTACAATAGTAATTAAAGAATCTTATACCTAGGAATAAATTAAACTAAAGATGTAAAGGACTTTTATACAGAAAACTGCACAACACTGTTAAAGGAAATCAAATAAGACTTAAATAAATGGAAGAATATTCCCTGTTCAAAGATAGGAAGACTAAACATCATCAAGATGTCTATGCTACCAAAACTAATCTACAGTTTTAATGCAATCCCAATAAAAATCAACACTGTATTTTTTAAGGAACTGGAAAAACTGACTCAAAATATATTTGGAAACGTAAGAAGCCCTGAATTGCCAAAGACATATGGAAAAAGAAAAATGAAAATGGAGGTATCACATTATCTGACTTCAAAACATACTACAAAGCTACAGTTCTCAAAACTGCATGTTATTGGCATGAGGATAGACCTACTGACCAATGGAAACAAATTGAGAGCTCTGATATAGATCCTCACATATACAGTCATCTGATATTTGACAAGGCCACGAAGCCCACTCAATTTTGAGAGAATGGGCTCTTTAGCAAGTGGTGCTTGGAGAACTGGATATCTATATACAAAAGAATGAGAGGAGAATACCATCTCACACCTTATACAAAAACCAACTCAAGATTGATCAAAGATCTAAATATAAGAGCCAAAACCATAATGACCTTGGTAGAAAATGTAGGGAAGCACCTCAAAGGACATTATCAAGAAAATAAAAAGGCAGCCCACACAATTGGAGAAAATATTTGGCATCCATATTTCTGATAGGAGCCTAAAATCCTGCATATATAAAGAAATCGTACACCTCAAAAATAAAAAGTCAACCCATTTAAAAATGGGCAAGTGACCTGAAAAGACACTTCTCCAAGGGAGAAATACACATGGCTTAAAAGCATATCAAAAAATGTTCGCCATCGCTAGCTATTAGGGAATTGCAAACAAATCTACAAAGAGATACCATTTTACAACCATCAGAATGGCAGCTATTAAATAAACAGCAGAATATAAGTGTTGGATAGGATTTGGAGGAATAGGAACCCTCATCCACTGCTGGTGGGATTGTGGAATAGTCCAGCCACTGTGGAGGATAGTTTGGTGGTTCATCAGAAAAGTAACAATTGGTCTTCCGTATAATCCAGTGATTCCACTGCTGGGTATATACCCAGAAGAATTGAAAGCAAAGACATGAATAGATATATGCAAACCAATGTCCATAGTGGCTTTGTTCACAATTGCCAAAAGTTGTAATCAGCCCTGGAGCCCATCAACAGATGAATGGATAACAAAATGTGGTACATACATACAATGGAATATTACTCAGCTGTAAGAAGGAATAAAGTGCTAACACACAGAATAACATGGATGAAACTTGAATACCTTATGTTGAGTGAAGCAAGCCAGGAAATGCAGGATGAACAGCATATGACCTCACTGATTTGAATTGAGGAAAGTGAGCAGTCTCTGAGAACCATTTTCTGAAAGATAGGTTAACAAGGGAGAGAAAGAGAAGAGAAGGTTGTGAGCCATCACCCATATGGACATAATCTCTTGTAAAGTGATAGAGTAGAGTTGCATATTGAAGTATAGGATAGGTGTGTATTGATATTACTGGGTTTGGTGGTACACGGTTGACAGGTGGGTAGATTAGGAAGGGTGAGTTAGAATACCCAGGATAGTGGGGAGAGAGATGGGAGAGGGACTAAGTGAACATCGGATTTGTGGATATGAGGTTGAAAGTGCAGGAGTGGGAATGCTCTTATGACAATATGACAAGGCAGTGTCACTGGGTTAGGGTGTAGGTGGGGGCATTCGAGATGGGGCACATCTGGAGTAAGCTTTTGGGGTGTGTGTGAATGTTCATCCTGTCATATTGTGTTGTATTTTTGAGTGGAGTCCCACACAGTGAGTGGGAAGAAGATGGACCCACATCTTTGGGAGGACCGATTCACCCAGAAACAGAAAGGTGGGTGCCTCTTAGGAGCAAGGGTGGATCCTAACAGGGGAGGATGATCAGCATGTCAAGACCTCTTGCTGCATGTAACTATGAATCTTGTCATCCAATGAGTCAAGACATGGGGGTTTCATGTGCCCAAGGGGTATGGGGAGGAAGGAAGAGAAAAGATCAAACAGGATATTTAGTGGTCAGGGGAGAGGTTTTTCATTACCTTACAATGATGGACACAAGACATGGTAAATATCATCAAGAATTATTAAACTGTATTGTCTAAATTTTAAACTATACTGTAAATCATTGACAATGTTTAGTAGCTACGTTTCGCTATCTGTATAATAGTTATATCATTGCTACCATCCACATAAAAATGTTTTAATATGTGGTGAGGAAATGGAGAGGAAGTTGGGTATATGAGAATCTCTAGTATTCTGTGTGTGACTTCGCTGTGACCTAAAACTTCTTTGAAAATTAAATGAAAATTTGAGAGACAATGGGGATGAAATGGGAAAGGTGCCATGGTGCAGACTGGACACCCAATAATGCAGTGACAAAAGGGAAAATAATAATAACATATTTTAAAAATTTTTTTTGTTTTTCCCATTTTTCAATGTCCCAATCCTTTAATTATATTTTATTTTTAGGTTTTTTTTCCCCTGAATTTCCATGTATTTTATCTCATACATTTAAGCTTACCATTGTTATTTCTTTTTCCTCTTACTTATATTTGGTTATTATATGAAGATGAACTTCTTAAACATTTCATCTTCAAGAAATGTTTAGATCACAGATGGGTTACAATGGGAGCTGCAGAGGATCATTGGTGGGGGGTGTCTGGGATGGGGGTTTCATGGGAGGAAATTCATCTGAATATATATGAAAGATACATAAAATTGTCCAAATGATCAAGGGGTGGAACATGGTCACAGTGTGTTGACAATCACTCTATAAATGAGGGAATACTGAATTCCCACACTGAAGAGCTCTGCCCCATTCTCCAAGGGTACAGCAACAGTCCCTGGGTGCAGAGGCAATGCCTGGCAAATGAGGATGGTCCACTAATGGGTTCTTGTTATTGATGACTAGCCCTATGAGTCTTTGCTCTTGAAATTGAAACTTAGTCTACTGTTATGGGGCGCCTGAAGGTTGCCATCTGAAAGCCTCCTTGTTGCTCAAATGTGGCCTCTCTCTAAGCCAAACTCAGCATATGAATGCATAACCTTTCCCCCAGTGTGGGACATGACTCCCAGGGGTGATTCTCCCTGGCAATGAGGGATTAACACCAAGTGCTAAATGGCAATACCACTGGAAAAAGACCTTGAATAAAAGGGGGAAAACGTAGAGACAAATGATTTCAGGTGGCTAAGAGACTTCAAACAGAGTTGGGAGGTCATCCCAGAGGTAACGGTTATGCACACCTCAGTAGGATCCCATAGAACACCAAAGTGGATATCACCCCATACAGAGGGGCTCCTGAGGGCTTTGGAGACACCCTGGCCCTGTATAAGGGGGGGAAGCTACAGAGATTGATGCCTTATCATTGGGCTATACTTTGGAATCTGTGCTCCTGAGAGTGACAGAGTTGGACTTAAATAAGTCCTCCCTGCACATGGTCCATCAGTCCCTTCTATTCAAACCTTTATGTGATGCTGGAGTTTGAAGGTGTACTTCCAGAGACTGGAGCCTTTGGGCTGCCCATGTGTGATTCCAGCTGTGCCTGGAATCTCAGTGGAGCTGCAAATCCTACTCTACATCTCAATGGATTCACCCAAGTCACCTGGTGAGGAAATGATGATGGACAACAGCCATCAGGGAAAATGGAGAGAGTCTGCAGCTGCAGGAAGGATAATCCCATCCATTGTATCCATGGAATATAAGCCCCATCTTACTTGGTGGGGGAGTGGCCATCACCATCCTAAACTCCTCAGAATTGGGGGAAGAGCTATGGACTACAGTGGACTCACTGGTATTCTGTTGTAGACATACTGTGATTCAAGCAATGGAAGAAATTACAACAGTGATGTGGAGCTAGTGGCTACTTGATGCTTTTGGGGCTAGGAAGGGAAAAGCAGTTTTAATACAGGTGCTTTTTCAGAACTTGGGAATTATCCTGAGTGACATTACAATGACAGATATAGGCCATTTTCTGTCAGCATATAACATGCAGAACTGTGTGGGAGAGTCTGGTCTACAATGTGAAATATAGTCCATGCTTAATGGCAAACCTCCAGGATGTGTATATCCTTTGCAGTTGATGTGCCACACTAATGAAAGATGTTTATGTGGGATGTTATGGGAGGTGTGGGAGGTGGGGAACATGGAAATCCTTGTAATTTTTATGTAACACTTATGTAATCTAAGCATCTTTTAAAATATAAATAAATAAATAAATAAATAAATAAATAAACAAATTTTTTAAAAAGGAAAAGATAATTGATTAGGGTCATTCTGGGAAAGCCCTGCCACACACATTAAAGAATTCCAACACCTCTCCGAGTCCTATGACACCCCCTATCATTATATATGTGTTATTATTACTTCTTCAGCTACCCCACAGGGGAAAATCTGTATCTAAGTTGCTGCTAACACTTTTGCAGATTCCATGCTTACCTATATTCCTAATAGACACCCAGCAGGTCTCACAGCAGTTCCAATCCACTAACCCTCCCTGGGATTACCAGCCAGTTTCCTCTTACTTTCACCACATGGCCCACTTTTTAACCTGCATAATAGAAGGCATGATAAAGGCCACACTCAAAGCAGTTAATTATGATAAAATTTTAAAATTTCACTGAAACCTGATGAAAACCTGGCTGCTTCATGAATAGATTGACTGAGTCTCTCCTTAAATACGCCAATTTATATCCTTGGTCAGACACTGGTCAATTGTACCTACACACCCACTTTATCATGCAATCTTACCATAGAAAGAAGTTATAAAAGTTAGAGGATGGCCCTCAAACTCCTCAGAAAGGCCTGATTAAAGAAACTTTAAAGCTCTTTAACAATAAAGAGGAAGCCAAATTAGAAAAACATAAATGAGATCAGGCTAATGCCTCCTTTCTAGCTGCTACTCTCAGGTTTGTGTCTCAAAAATCTAATCTCTCTCCTTCTTTGTGGCTGCGTCCTGGACCCAGTTTTAAGAGTGGAAACGATGGGCATTGTTCACATTCCTGCCAAGATCCCAGTCCCCCACTGGTATCTTCCCTGGTGTGTCATTGCAAGGGTCATTGAAAGTCAGACTGTCCTGAAAAAACTCATTTCCAGAAAAGCTCCTCCAGCACACACTAGAGACCCAGATTCTGGATCCTTCTTTCCAGACCTCCTCAGATAAATGCAGGATGACTGACAGGTCCCTGATTTGAGATGGCTCCACATATCCATCAGTAAATCTGAACCACGGGTTATCATCAAAGCTGGAGGTAAGCTGATCTCCTTTTTAATTGACACAGGGGCCACATATTCAGTCCTCTTACAATACTCAGGAACATTTTCCACTTCCTCAATCTCTATTGTGGGGGTTGATGGCATCCCTTCTTCTCCTTTAATTACCAAACCAATCATTTGCTTGATAGAAAATCATACATTCTCCCATCAATTTCTTAAAATCCTTACCTGTTCTTCCCCTCTCTTAGGATATGAAACATTGTCCAAACTCTACTCTTCCATTTATTTCCTCTTCCATCCTTTCAAATCTTCTCCCTTCTCCTCTTGTCCATCCTATCCACCCCCTCCCCAATTCCAACTGATATTTCTCCTATATTGCAGACAGAAGTAAGCCCCCAGGTCTGGAATACTAATTCTCCTTTGGTCACAACTCAACATCCCTGTTAGAATTGTCTTTTTATTTTATTTTATTGAAGTATATCATTAATACATGAAAATATGTAAACAATAAGTGTATAGTGAAAGTTGTGAACTTACAAAACAAACATGCATAACATCATACGGGGCTCCCATATATCACCCCACCACCAATACCTTGCATTGTTGTGAAATATTTTTAGAAATTATGAAAAAATATCATCAAAATTTTACTATAGTACTAAATATAATCCATACCTTACATCTGCTGTATTTTCCCCCAACCCACACTATTATTATTGTTTTTATGTTTATTTATTTACTTTTATCCATTTCTCTCCCTTTCCCCACCAATTTTTTTCTGTTTTTGTGTCCATTTGCTGGGCAATTTTCTATGTGTGTTTCCTGCCCTCTCTTCTCATCTTCTTTTCCTGTCTTCACAGGGATTCAATCCTCAGAAGTGGGAGCAAGGTGTCCTACTCCCTGTGCCACCTTAGTTCCTGTTTTTTTGGCATGTCTCATTCTGGCTCCCCCCTCTCCTGTTACATCATCATCTTGCTGCATGGCTCAGTGGGGACTGGCAATGCACCCATGCATGGGGCCTGATGGCACATTTACGTGTGGGGCCTGGGGGCATAACCTGCTCGCAGGGCCTGGTGGAACACCCACACAAGGGGCCTGGTGGTGCACCTGCTCATGGGGCCTGGTGGTATAGAATAGACTTTTAAAAACCCTACTCTTCACAGACCACACTCTCTCCCACCAAGTTCTGCATGATATATTCTGATGGAAAATGGCCTACATCCGTCGCCGCTACGCCACTCAGGACAACCCCCAAAAGTTCCAAAAAAGCCCCAGTATTTCAACTGCCCCTTCTCTCCCTGCCCCAAAAATGTTAGAGTTGTGGGTGGTGGGGAACATGGGAATCCCTGTGATTTCTGAGTAATATTTAGGTAAACTAAGCACCTTTAAAAAAAAAAATATATATATATATATATATAAAACAAATAACATTTATGAAAACAAATGCCCATATATGCATATGTATTTATATCATTTTACAAATATTGGTATTATTGTGAAAAATTTGATTTTTATCCACAATAAAAAAAAAACACCCTACTCTTTCACAAATATTCCTCATTATCCCCTGTAACTCAGTGCTCAACGAGGCCTTAAACCCACTATTGACACACTCTATGGTGCTGGTCTTTTGCACCCAACTAATTCATCCTTTAACACCCCCATGCTGGCAGTAAAAAAGCCAAATGGGAGCTATCACCTTGTACAAGGTTTTATAACCATTAATGAAGCTACATAGCCTATTACTCCTTTAGTTCCTAATCTATACAGACTCTTGTCCCATGTACCCTCCCACACTACACACTATATATTAATTGATCTTAAGGATGCCTTCTTCACTCTCTCCTTAGATAAAACTTCCCAAGACTTTTTGCTTTCATGTGGATGGACCCTGAGAACCCCTTAAATCTCCAGCAGTTTACATTGACAATCCTTCCTCAGGGCTTTAGAGATAGTCCTCATATTTTGGGACAAGTTTTACACTGATATCTACCTTTCAGTTCCCCTCCAGCACCCTCTTTCAATATGTCAATGACTTACTCCTTTGTAGCCCTTCCTTACAAGCCTCCATAACTCACACTGTTACCTTGCTTAACTTCCTCAGAAATAAGGGATATCATGTTTCCCCAGGTAAAGGACAATTTTTCAAATCTGACGTTTCCTATCTGGGTTTCCATCTCTCTCCCTCACACAAACATCTAACTGCAGATTGTACCCAACTCACCAAAGATTATCCTCTCCCATGAACCAAGGAAAACCTGCTCTCTTTCTTAGGACTCATCAATTTCTTCCATCTCTGGTTTCAAAACTTTGTATATATATCTAAACCTCTCTACCAAGTTGCTTCTGGCAACTGACATGAACAACTCCATCACCCTCTATCACCCAAAATCTCCTTCTGCAAACTTAAAGAAGCCTTATTAACTGCACCTGTTATGGCCCTTCCTAAACTCACTAAGCCCTTGTCCCTCTACATTGACACCTGACACAGATATGCTCTAGGAATCTTAATGCAACCTTACAGCCTTGACAACTGTGTCATTGTTTACTTCTCCAAACAGTTAGGTCCTGTAATTCTTGGCTGTTATACTTGTCTCAAAACCCTTTCCAATGCTTCCCTTCTTGTGCAATAAAGTTTTAATCTATCTCCAATAAATCATCTCGATGATTTTTCCTCACTTTCCTTATCTCCTCTCTTAACTCACAAAGCTACTGAATCTATCTCTTCCACCTGCCTCCAAACCCTCCATGCAACCCTTCTACAAAACTCTGGAGTCTTCCTATACTGCTGTCCTCCCCTCAATCCTGCCACCCTCCTTCCCACCAAACCCAACCCACTCCCACAAACACCTAATACTAATAACATATATGATTGTAGTGAAGTGCTTGATGTCCTTGCCAAACCCCTTCCTAATATTTTAGACACCCCTCTACCTAATCCTACTCACACATGGTTTATTGATGGCAGTTCTACAAAACTTAACAATTCTACCTTGGCTGGATATGCTATTGTTACCTTAACTAACACCATTGAATTTGGTCCCCTCCTCCCAGCACAACCTCACAACAAGCTGAGCTCATAGCCCTCACCAGAGCATTAGTCAGAGGCAAGGGACAAGTCTTAAACCTCTACACTGATTCCAAATATGCATATCACATTCTACACTCACATGCCCACATCTGGAGGGAGAGAGGGTTCCTAAATTCTAGTGGATCCTCCATTGTTAACAAAGATCTCATCCTACAATTACTCAAAGTGACATCACTTTCAACCCAAGTTGCTGTAATTCACTGCAAGGGGCACCAAAAATTGAATTCCCCTATATCTGTTAGCAATACTTGAGCCAACACTGAAGCCAAAGCTCAGGGTTCTGAACCCAACCCAGGTTCACACTCCACCATCACACCCATTCTCTTAGCACTTCCATATCTTGCACTCCCTTATACACCTGAAGAAACCTTAAAATTTCCCCTTATGGGAGCAAAATGAATTGAGGGGTCATTCATGAAAAATGGAAAAATTATTTTACCTGAATTAAAAACACACAGCATTCTCACCTCTCTGCACAATCAGTACCATGTAGGACACAAAGCACTTTTACAACTCTAATCTAAATCTACACTGCCCTGAAGTCTCAAAACATTTAAAAGAAATTACAAAAAGCTGCTCTATTTGTCAACAAAGTAATATCCATTGAGGCTTTACACCTTTCTCTTTCACTGCCCATCAATTTAGAGGTTCTAAGCCAGGACAAGACTGGCAATTAGACTTTAGCCACCTGCCAACTGTGAGGAAGTTTAAATACATCTTGGTCTTTGTAGACACCTTTTCCACATGGGTTGAAGCATTTCCAGTCACCTCTGAGAGGGCTGATGTTGTAATTAACATCCTGTTAACAGAAATAATTCTCAGATTTGGCCTTCCTTCTTCTCTGCTGTCAGATAATGGGACAGCCTTCACCTCACAGATCATGAAAGGGGTTTGTAGTGCCTTAGGAATTACCTGGAAGTTGCATATTCCTTACAGATCTCAGTCCTCTGGAAAAGTTGAGCATATGAATGGGATCCTAAAACAATACTTAACCAAATTAACAATGCAGGTACAAGCACCATGGACTGAATTTCTGCCCTTAAGTCTCAGGAGAATCTGAACCCTTCCTCAAAAACACACTTCTTAAGCCACTTTGAAATCATGTATGGATGCCCTTTTACTCTTACCAATATACCCTCCCATCCATCATATTTTAATAGCACTGTAGTAGGCCTAACACAAATGCATTCATTCCTGCATCAACTAACTGAATCTACTTTTCCTGAACCTTCTGCCCCTTCGCTGCCTATTCATCCAGGTAACTGAGTATACCAAAAAGGTTTACACCCCAAGCCTTTAACTCCGAAGTGGATGGCTCATTTTCTTATCCTTCTAGCCACCCCCAATTCAGCAAAACTTTTAATGTTTCTGTCATGGATACACTTTTCCAGATTGAAGCCTGCTCCACCACCTTCTGCAGACAGCAAACTACAAGACCCTGAGGCTCATGATAAGTACGCCTGTGAACCTCTGGTGGACCTATGATTGAAACTCATGAAGGATAGAGGTGACAGCACACCAAACACAGGGGGTGTAACCCCCTTTAACAATTCAGGTTCCTCTTAATTCTTTACCCTTTCCTTCCATGCCATGTCTACAAATTGCACCTAAGCCTGGCAGCATCAACACATATGGAACTATGAAAAGCCAACATTTTTTGTAGAATTCTATCCTCACATTAGCTGACTTTGTTGACCCTTGCAACATTTTGCTTGAGCAATACCTTGATGTCATTCAGGACCTGTGGTTACAAGGATATTTTTCTGATTTTTAACTCAAAGAACTCTTCTTCTCCTTTCCCATGCTTTTCCCTTTCTTTACTGACTAAAGTCTCTTTACAATGGATTCTATATTTTACCCTTCAGGTTGTCTTTGTACTAGCCTCTCAAAAAACCCCTTATCATCTCCTTACAGACACTATCCAAATCATAGCAACCACAATTAACCATTCCAATTGCTGGATATGCCCTAAGTATACCCATGCTGAAACTATATCCTTATTCACCTTTCCTCTAAGCCCCGAAATTCTCCTGCATGTCCACCCAAAATACACTGGCTTTGGAGGCCAATGGGTTACAAATTTGCCCCCAAGTTTACCAGAATATGAAGATATACTTATTCGCCATGACATTTTAAACATCTCTCATTCAAGGGAAAATTCAAATTCTATTGGTATGGTCACAGTCCTAATGGACAGACGTTTTTCATGCTTTAAATATGTATCCACATGACTTTATGTAACAAATTTAGGACATATACCCACTACCTCTTGTAATCATACTCTACTCTTTAACACTACTACACTGTATGGGCTGGCAGATTTGAAAGTGCCAAACAAACATCTGAATTCAACCCTATTTTGGAATGACTCAGGCATCAAACACCACCTACACAAATAAGCAATAAAAATTATAATGAAAATGTACGGTGCTTCAATAGCTCTTATAAACAAACTGAGGTATTCAGAATAGGAACACAACTGGGACAATAATGCAATTTAACCAGGTTAAAAACTAGGAAAAAAAAACAAAGAATTTCTTCACTGTTCTTTTCCAAAATCTTCTCTGTCAGGCTAAACTAACATATGACCCTTCCAAGCCCCATTACTCTCCTTTATGTGTTAATGTGGTATATGGCAGGAACCAAATAATCAACATTCCCAATCACCCACATTCTTATTTTATTCCCCTAGGCCCCTTAATGGCACTAATGCATGTGGACACAGGTTTCTATTTTCTCTGTGGTAATACTGCATACCTAACACTTCCTAACATATGGACAGAAACTTGCACTGTAGTATCTATTATTCATAATGCCACCATTCTAAAACCCCAAGATATGGCCTCCTCTGGACTAATACCTATTCTCAGTTCTTTTCTGGAAACCTCACTTCATCCTCAGTAACTGAGTGAATGAAAAAGAGGCACTTCTTAGGGGTCCCAGAATTTGGATATCAAAACCATGATAAGCCAATCTTAGAAAGGCCTGGCATTAGACATATCTTTTGCAGCCTGTTCTGGTTTGCAGGTATTCCAATGTTAGAATGAACAATTCTAAATATCTCCCTCACATTACTACTACCCTGGAATGCAACCATGAAGGACATAAACAATCAGCAACTGGAAATTAACAGCCTGGCATTGGTTGTCATACAAACTAGAAGAGCATTAGATGTCTTCACCACTGTTGCAGGAGACACTTGTGTAATCATAAATGAAACTTGTTGTTTCTATATTAACATAATGGGGCAGGTAGAAGAAAATCTCAAAATTTTAAAGGGAAACATAGAAATCATTCAGAGGGCCCTAGACAACAGTTATGGAAATCAATCATGGTTACCTTCATTTCTTTCTTACTTCTCCTCACACTTAAAATCAATAATTTTACCCATTATAACACAATTAATGATAGTACTGCTGCTTCTCCTTTTTGGTCCTTGTCTCTTACAGCTTCTCATCTGATTCCTACAACAAACTGTACATTCAACAGTTCAGGAAAACATGAAAGGCATATTTGTGTTTTGAGAACAGCAATACTAACCTCTGCAGGATTAGAAGCCAAAATCCACTGGGCAGGATGGAAGGGAACCCTTCTCTACCCCCTGACAGCAGGAAGCTACCAGATTGAGTTGTTATCCCAAATCCCTCACCCTTCTGCTCTGTCCAGTACTCCCATTATCCAGGTCCTTCATCATATATAGATACAATCAAAGAGTTAGGAATGTTAGAGTTTCCCCCTTACAAGGTTTGCAATGATTAACAGGTCATAAGACCTTGACTCAATTCCTCCATGACATAAATTGAAGAAAGACAGCCTCCAGCCATAAACTACATGACCAATTAAGCAAGCCATAACCTATGGTCTTGGAGGCAGGCCATTCCCTCCCAAGAATGAACAAAGGAGCTTATAGCAAGAGAGCAGATGAGGGCCTTTACACCCTCTGGGCGCAGACACCACCAACCCCTCCTGCATTCCAAGAATATCCTACTTCCTAGCCCACTACCCCCTAGGCATTTGGCCCTAGGCTGTACTCAGTTTCCCTGATTATTGCTGTACTGTATAATGTCATATCCACCACATTTCAGGGGCAGGCTGAGGTCTAATCTTTAGACCCCCTCCACTGGGAGTGCTTCTTAATAAAATTCCTGCCTGCAATCATCAGTCTCCATGTCCCAGTGAGTGCCACTTTTCTCCAACAGTTTATGAGCCTCCTTTCTAATTTAGACTGCTGTACTATATAACTTCTACTCTTCTATAATGCTAATTCCTCATGTCCAGGGTCCTTTGAAATGGATTTTCCATAGTTATTTATCTCATTTAGCATACTAAGACAGAGAAAGTAGGCATTAAGTAGAATTTTTCACATTTCTGAATTTTAGATTCTCAAATCTGATTCATAATTTCCTGATTAAGATTGTCTCTTTAAAACCTGTTTACCTTGTACCTAGGTTTTTATGCTTATGTGTTTAGGCTGTTTACTTTATTCATTTTTAAAACTTTCTCTATCTCGTTACAAATGAAAGGGCATGCCTTTCTAATTACTCCCTTATAAGATTCTCCTCATCATTTTCTCTGCTTTATAATTCTTACCAGATTTTGGAACTCATTTCAGAATCTTTGACACATTTATATTTTCTTCTATTATTCAGAACTAACTATTTTTTTTCTTTTTATGAAAATTTTCTCCACAGTAATGGCCTTTCATAAATTTGATAATTTCCAACCATTTTATTTTTAAATCTCATAACTGTATTGTTTTCTCATTATTCCTTTATTATTGCACCCTGTTCTCTATATATCTAACTAACTAACCAAGGAACGAACGAACGAACGAACGATCTAACTATATATATATATTTATTCAAACATTATTATGAGCATATGGGATTGGTATTTATAATAGCCTCTTCCTTTCCATGAAAATTGTTTTTTTAAATTATTATGTGCTGATGATTAGATGTGCTTGCATTTTTGCATATATTCATAACATATTGCCCTTAGGTAGACTTTTATTTTATTTTATTTTTTTGTATGAAAGGGGTGTGCTATGATTAGGGACTTCCTGTGATTTGGGATTTTAGAATGAAATGATGGCTGGAGCAATGTTAATTATGGATCAGAAAATGGCAGAATTGACTTGTGGATAAGAAAGAAAATATATGATGCCCATAAGTAGGTATGAGAGATTGACTTCTAATGGATTTTTCCATCCATTCAACCTCCATGTTTAGATCCACTTCAGTTTATATATTCTGACAAAAATTACACTATCTCACCGATATTTACTTTTACATATTTACATATTTACTTTTACAATTATAATTTCAACTGTATTGTTAATTATTACACTCTCTCAATATTATATTCCTTGAAAGAACCTAGGTAAAATTAAAGAAATATGTAAGTAAAATCCTCTAATACCACACAAACACACATTGAAACATGCACATAATCCTAGATGCAATATCTAGAAAGAGAGGGATAGATAGATAGACAGATAGACACATATATACATACATACATGCATACATGTATACTTACATAGATATATGGTTACAAAGATTAAAATAGAAGGATATATGAATGATATATAGATAAAAGCAGATGTAGTTAATAAATAGATACATATGGAAAAGGATTCCTTATAAATTTATAGTGATTTGGCCTTGACTTAAGCACAAAATTAAATTTTATTGTTCTAAATGAAGGCATTAAGTACTTAAAAACAAAATATAACAAATTACAAAGAAAGATAAACAATAAATATACAGTAAGCTGAAACCTATAAGTGATTTTTCTAGATTGTTTCTATATTTATTTAAAACTAGAAGGATGTGTAAGAAGGTAAAATTAATTTTAAACTTACCTATATTTTATATGATTATGTGGTATACATTTAAACTAATATAATCATGTTTATATACCTTTATTTTGTGTTCATGAACTCAGTTCATATAGTTCTCTGCTTCTAAAAATATTGCCATGGTTTATACTATGCAATAAGTGCACCAAGTGACTTTAGACAGGAAGGGTTTTTTCAAAAGTTGTCCCTCTCTCTGCTTTCAAGCTAATGTTTCAAAATGTTTTACAGTCACTTCAAACTTCAGATATTATCATTATTTTCTCATTTGTTTTATATACCTACCTCAAATAATTATTGTAAAATGGCATTTTTCAGGACTTTCAAACACTCTAAAATGACATATTTGGTACATGATTATGTGTTCTTCAATGAAAAGTACTTTGTGTTTTTATTACTTTTGTCAGTATAGAATGCATTCTTTTAATGTATTTTTTCCTTTAAAATATTTTTTAATTTTAAATCTTTATTTGTTATTTAATAACAATAAGAATAGTATTTTAAGTGTTACATTTTTTTTTCTGAAGGGAAATTCAACTTCTACATGTTTTGCTATGCAGATTTCTTATTTTTTAATACCAAAACTGGCAACATATGAAATTTTTTGTTCATTCATTTGAAAATCAACAGAAATTATCTTATAATAAGCAATGGAACTCTGCTGAGATTCAATGCTCAACTGGCACATCAAAAAACCAAAGACTTAAGTCCCTGAGATATATATTTATCAATGTTCTTGGAGGATGATGTCTGAAGCTCAGTTGCCACCCAGATGATTAATGAGGGTGGAACCAAAAAACAACCATTAGGCAAGTCTTAGAAAGGGTAGATCCCCATAAGGCCCCAGGGAGAAGAAGCCATCATCATAAGAATAGCTCTTATACTTAGAAATCTAATTGAGTATGCCCTGCACATTTGCAGAACTGTAGGGGACCATGACTCATGTTTCCCTCCCAAATTCTCCTTATGGTAATGTAAATGTTTTGCCTTTCTCTGTCCATTTCTGTCTTGGAGGCAGATAAATGGTTTTGTTGGTTTCACAGGTCTATAACTAGAGTGGATTTTGCCCCAAGACAAACTGTATTTCTATAACTAATTGTTATATGATTTTTCAGTTAGCATTGCTAACTGAAAGGATTTAATGTTTTTTTTTTCTTTAATATTGTAAGATCATTTTGGAATTCAGAGGGTAGAGCATGGCAGTTTGACATTATTTATGAAGTATAGAAAGAGATACAGATTATGTTTGTAAACTGCTCTGTTCTTCTCGGCATGATACACTTTGATTTCATTAAATTCAAAGGTTTAATGTTTACTTGATTAAATTTAGATTAGGTCTTTGATTCAACCACATAAGTATGTCTTGAACAGGGTTGTGCTCCTGCCCCCTCGGTGGGCTATATAAATGGACACTCATTCAGGGAGAAACACAGAAGAAGACACAAGAGTTCCATTGACATGAAAAAGGATAGATATTGGTCATTTCAGTCATGCCATGTGACAGTAAGAAGAAGTCTCAAACAGCTGAAGTCTCCCCAGGGAGAGGTAAGCCATTTGCCTGATAGTTTGCAGCTGGAGACCAGAACCCTGAGCAGCTGAGAGTACCTGTAAAGAAATGAGCCCTCCAGCCTACAGCTGAGATCAGAAGAAGCTGGGCCCACAAACCCTGAATAAGAAGAGGAAGGCTGAACCCTCACAGAGATTAGCAACCATCTTGCTTCAACACATAGCAACAGATTTTGTTGAAGAAGTGACCTTGAACTGGACTCTTTAAGGCCTGTGTCTGTAAGTTTCTACCCCAAATAAATACCCTTTATAAAAGCCAACAGATTTCAAGTACTTTGCATCAACATAGTTTTGGCTGACTAATATAAGACCTTACAAGACTATGTAAATTTCTCTAACATTTAGGCTTCATATATTTCTCAGACATCTACTAAGTGTTGATGCCATCAAATATTCAGGACTAATGCCTTTTTATAGACTAAGAAACAATTCCCAGTCATTTCCATTATCCTTTTCTAAGACATTCAATTTTATTCTTTACAATCTCTAACCTTGCATTGCAAGATATCTTCCATGCACAGTAGACATTATTAGCTGAGGAAAAACCAAGAGGAGGATAGACTAAGATCCATTTTTCTATCTTTTGATATTTGTCTTCAGAGCCAAGGGAATAGGGTTTCCTTAGGAACTGCTGAGAGCAGTTAACTTCTAAGGTTGGGCTACTGCCAAAACACTCCAGGAAAATTCCACAGCACACACCTGGAGGAAGGTCTTGCTCAGATTAATAAGCTTTAAATCAGCCCAGGATGCTTCAGGGTGAACATTTTTGTCTAGGAAAAAGAAACAGCCTGGTTTCCTCTTTCTGCAATTTTTTTCTTGTAGACTAATCCACACAGACTCTAGAAGCTTTTAAAAACAAGGGGGAAACAGATGGAGCTCAAGAGTTTGAGTGCCTGCTTCCCATGTATGAGGGCCTGGATTCAATCTCCAATACCTTCTGAAAACAAAACAAATAGCAACAACAACAATGAAAACTAAACTCAGGGATGCAGTATAGCTCAGTAGTTGAGTGCTGGCTTCCCACCTATGAGGTCCCGGGTCCAATCCCCAGCCCTGGTACCTCAAAATAAAGGGCCAAATAATTTCAAATAACATGATTTTTTGAGCTAAGACAGAGAAAATAGGCATATTCTTTTATGTATGCACATGTATATGTATATATGTGTGCATATGTATATGTGTGTATGTGAATAATCTGTAATCATGCAGTACCTCAGAGCTGGAGCTAAGTATTCAATATTTTAGTGAATGGAACTCATACATTATTCATTTACATTCACTCTAATGAAGGTGCAGGATTATTTCACAAATGGCAATCCATGGATGTTATTTTAGCTTACCATAGGGCTGCTGATGCAAAGTAGGAGAAAGTAGTTGGCTTTTATAAAGTTGATTTATTTGAAGAAAACTCTTACATTTCTAAAGCTATGAAAAGTCCAAATCAAGGCACCATAAGATGTGCTTGCTCACCAAAGTCAGCTGCCACATGGGGAAGCAATATGGCCAACAATCTCTCTACAAGGTCTCAGCTTTCCCCTCCTGGATGAACATCTCTCAGTCCAGATCCCAGAGCTCATCTGTGAGAAATCAAGCATTAGCAGGGCTTTATATCCTCCTGAGCTGCTCCCTGGGCCCAACCTCTTGAGAGTTTCATGCTTAAGCAGCCCTCCAGTTCTCTCTCACATGGTTGGATCAAATATGGCAAAGCTTCTTTCCTTGTGTCTATGTGTCTGTCTCTCTATATATATCTATTTATATTAGACCCAGAAAAAGGGCAAAGAGTTAACATGAGGCCCAATCTAAAATGTTCTTACAAGTAACCTAATCAAAGGACCCTCATCTGAATTTAATGAAATCAAAGGTTATTGTACCCACAGGAATAGAATAGTTTAAAAACATAATCTTTCTCACTTTGAGATGGACCAAAATTCAAACTGCCAACTCTACCCTCTGAATCCCAAAAACACTTGTATTTCCTTATATAATATGCATTAATTTCATCACAATATTTAAAAATAACGTAAATCATTCCATTAATATTGCTAAGCACAAATTCTCTTTTAAACCAGTTACAGGCATACAGTTTGTCTTGAGTCAAAAGTCTCCTCCAGCTGTAGACCTTTGAAACTTACAAAAGAAGTTATCTGCTTCCAATATAAAAGGAAGGACAGGCATAAGAAAAACATTTGCATTGCTGTAGAGAGAATTTGAGAGGAAAAACAGGCGTCACATATCCCCAACTATTCAGAACATGCACAGTGTATATTCCATTAGAATTTGATGTCTGAAAATTATGGATATAATGATGTCTTCCCCTTGAGTCTTCAAAGGGACTTATCCTAGTGCCATTTTCTTGGTTCCACTATCATCCAGTGCCTGGGTAGTAACTGAGCTCTAGACTTCACCCTCTAAGAAATTTGGGGACATGGCCACAATTTCTCCAAACTATGGGGTACAGTTTCAACTGCCCTAGTATAGTAAGGTAGTGGGAACATTCCCTTATTCTCTTGCATACAGACCCAAATCCATCAGAATAGTGGGGTGGCAACCTGACCATCCCCAACCACTTGGGAATGCACTCCACCCTCTTTGTTCCCTGGGGTAGTCAAACTCTCTCTGAACAATGGGCAGGAAGATTCACCCTCTCAAGTGGTGGGGCAAACTCACCCTTTCCACTCACATGGATGGGGTCCTTTCCTTGCCCAAAGAGATTTCTTAATTCAGATTTCACCTTCCACAATTTTCCTCTTGAAGCCATTTTTTCCTTCAAATACTCCTTTCCCTGTCCCTTTTAGTCTAGGCTGACAGAGATTTTGTTCATGCAAATCCCACAAAAATGCTTGTTAGTTTAGCATGCAGGAAATAGGTGTCCAAGCCATCAGAGAGTAAGACATTCCACAAGTCTTTTCTGGATAACTGTATTTCTGAACCTAACTTAGAAGTTCCAAATTTAGTTAAATCTTCACATGGGACAATGTTCTCTGGGGGCTTGTTTTCTGGAAGCTTGGAATTTATTAAATCATTAGTCTCTGGTTTCTTTGTGCCAAGCAGTTTAGTTCTCATGATATCTATTTTCTCTCACAATTTGCTATTAGTTGCCTGGGGAAGCCAGGCTATATTTTACACATATACTTTGGAAATATCTTCTGATAAATGTCCAAGCTCATCATTTTCAAATTCTGCCTTCCATCTAACATCAGGAGTCAATTTTGCCAAGTTCTCTGCAACTTTAAAACAAGTGCCACCTTTTCTCCAGTTTCTAATAATGATATCATCATTTTCTTCTAAGGCCTCATTGGAAATAACCTTAGGGTCCAGATTCTTACCAATATTCTCTTCAAAGAAATGTATGCCTTTTCTATTAAGAATCTTACAATTCCTCAAAAAAATTCCATACGAACTTTTGAAACCATTCCAGCATTTTTGGTGATTGCAACAGCACTACCTCACTCTCCTGGTACTAATTTCTGCTTTAGTTTGCCAAAGGGCTGCCGATGCAAAGTGTCAGAAATGGCTTGGTTATTATAAAGGGAATTTCTTTGGTATAAAATTTTACAGTTACAAGGCCATGAAAATCCAAATCATGTTCCCTTAAGAGGTGCTTTCTCAACAAATTCAGCTACCATGTGATGAATAAAGATGGCCAATGTTCTCTACGGAAGTATCAGCCTTCCAGTCCAGGCTCACTGTCTTACAGAGCCAAGCTCCTGGAGCCCAGCTGTGAGCAAACCAGCATAAAACAAGTTTTGTCTCCTCCTTAGTTAATCCATGGACTCAGTCTCTTGGGGGATTCGTGGTTTAAGCAATCCTCTAGTTCTGTCTCATATGGTTGGGTCAACTATGGCAGAGCTCCCTTTTCCTGTGTCTGTCTCTCCCTTTGTATCCATTTATATCATATCCAGAAAGAGAGCAGAGACTTAAACTGAGCCATGTCTCACTGATGTCATCCAATCAAAGGACCCAAAATGATCTTATCAAATAATCAAATTAAAAAACACTTAATTTAATGAAATTAAATAGTATCACATGCAATGGAAAAGATTAGTTTAAAACCATAATCTTTCTCTTTTGGTGATTCACCAAATTCAAACTGCCACAAATGTAAAATCCTACAATTGATTCTTAGGTTTAACATTTATGGTTGAACATGTGTGTACTGCACATAGACCCTTGGTGAATGAAGTGAGAGGGGCCTAAATCCACTCCCCTCTCACCATGGCAATAGCTGCTTCTGAACCAAGGCACTGGGAAGGTTTTTTTGAAAGCACTTGCTTGGGTGGACTTCTTTTCAAACTGTTGCACACTTAGCACGATTTTCTTTAATTTCCACCAAAGCTTCTTATGCACTTGTCATAGCCCTGCCTAACATGCATGTGAGACTCTTATTATCTAAACAGTTTTTTTTTGGAAATGTTTGTGTGTTTTTTTTTATTGTAAGAGAGGCTTTAAACTACATAAATATTAAATAAAAAATATAGGTGCTTCCCTTTTGCCCCAACGCTGCTCCTCCAAAACATTCCCACATTAGCAACATCTTTCATTAGTGTGGTACATTTATTACGAGTGATGAACACATATTGAAGCATTGCTAGTAACCATGGAGTATAGTTTGTATTATAGTTTACACTCTGACCCACAGCATTTTATACGTTTAGAGAAAGCATGTAATGATTTGTATCCATCATAGCTATGTCATGCAGAACAATTCCAATGTCCTGAAAATGTCCTTATATTACACCTATTCTTCCCTCTCCCATCCCTCAGAACTACCTTTGTATCAATGATACAATTCTTCAATTGCTAGAATAATAATACATCTCTAATAGAATAATGTAAGTCTAAACAAGTCCATTGTTCATCCCTCAATCTTGAGGATTTTTTGATGGTGATGCCAACTCGGTTTCTGATTGAGAGGGGCTTAGATGTCATGAGGCAGACAGATGGCACTATCTTGCTTGCAGTTGAAGGCACTCTCTGCTCCTTGGGATGGGCACTGTCCATCATCTCCTTCTTAGTTGTCCAGGGTGAGTTCAGTAAACTAGACAGTAGGTATTGCAACTCTGTGGAGATTTGGAGCTCAACCAGCACAAGAATAGAAAAAAGATTTAAGTCTCTGGGTCATATATTTAACAAGTGTAGTGCTAATTATATGTTCAAATAAAAGAGGCAGAAGATCCATATGTTGGGAACTGTAAATAACTCTGGTACACTGTAGAGTTTAAATTCCGAAGTAAGGCCCTTTAACAGGGTGTTAAATTCCCAAAGCTCTCTGCCCTGCTTATAGTGTTTAGCTGTCTCTAGATTCCTCAGGTGCCCTGCTGTTTGAGGCACAATATACTGTGTCTGTCAATGAGATCCTTTTGAGATGTACATAAGTGCAACCTCTGGAATGACCTCCAGACTTACTTTGTAATCTCTTAGGCATGAAAACTCATTTTTATTTAATATTTCCCCCTTTTGGCCAAGGTATTTTTCCATATGCATTGCTAGTAGGCAGTTGGTAATTCCTTGGTGCCAGGGAGTCTCATCACTGGAAGTTATGTCCTATACTTGGCGGAAGGTAATGCATTTATGTGCTGAGTTTGGCTTAGATGGGCCATATTTGAGAAAAAAGGAGGCTTGCAGGAGGTAACACTTAGGGAATATATAACTAGTCTAAGTTTCAATTTCACAAGAAAAGGTTCATAAATACCATCATCAATATCAAGTGCCTGGTGTAATGGTCTGTCTTCCTTCACTAGGAACTGCCCATGTAATTGGGGAAGTCTTGCTGTTCTATTAGAGAATGTAGCAGGACTCCCCAGGATGGGAATTCAATATTTTTTGGTTGTTGTGTGGGCCTCCACCCAATGAGATAATACCCCATCAGTACTTGAACATATTCATATGCCATAGAGTCATGCCTAAGGTGGACTTCTCCCATCACATCCCCCATCACTGACACTGCACAGTAGTTATCTTCCCCTGTCACAGTGGTGATGCATCTGTGGTCCAAAGCCTCTCCAAAATTAAAGCCAAAAAAGCAAATAAAATTAATAAGAAAATAAATTAATAATAATTTTAAAAATAATAAAACAAATACAAAACTTAAAACCAGACAAATACAACAAAATTTGAAATAAAATTTTTATACTTTGCCTTTCATCATTGTAAGATTTATCTTGTATGTATAATGACAATTTCTTATGTGTTTTCCTCTGTGCATTTTTTTTTCATTTTATCTTCAAATATTTAAATTACAGAAAAGTCATGTAGAAAATCTTGAGGAGCCCTACATACACTGCACCCTCCCCTCCTTCCATTCTCCCCTATTAAAGAAATTTTACCGGTGGATGTTACAATTCATGTTCAATTATTGAAGCATTGCTCCTAAGCATGGTCAATAGTTTACACTATGATTTACACATGGCACCATACACATTTATAGGTTTTGAAATTTAAAATACCCTTTATCTTTTATTGCCAGATCACATAGAACAATTCTAATGCTATAAAAATGTTTTTTTTCCCATCTATTCTATTCTGCCCTACCCCTCCTCTCAGAACCAATGGTAAACACTAAATTTCAGTTTTTGAAGGATAAAGTTCATAGTTGTAATAATATTGAGGGCTTGATATTTTTGTCTGTTTTCTTTTATTAGGCACTGCCAATGCTCTCTAGAGATTCTTGACCCTTGATTGAGAACATAGCAGGACTCCTCAGAATGGGAGTTTAATATTTCCTTT
>JAQZBX010032461.1:0-25842 GCA_029593785.1 Cabassous unicinctus
AAAAAAAAAAAAAAAATTATATATATATATATATATAAATGGTAAGGACAATTACACATATTAGCAAATATTTGTTGAATGACTTATGTGCCAGTCCATGCTCAAGGGGCTTTCTAGGGAGGGGTCACTATTAGTCTCACAACCATATCTATTTAACAAATGAACAACTTGAGGATTAGAGATAAGCAATGCACCCAAGATCCCATTGCTAAATAATGGTGGATCCAGGATGTAAACCTAGGTTGTTAGAGTCAGAGATCTGGGTGCCTTGGACAAAATGACCCACATTCCTGGGTCTGTGGCTGAATGTAGAAGTTAGGTTTCTAGTGGGCCAGGTTTGGGCCTCCAGGGGCTGATTCTGTACTCATGGAGATGGGGTGAGGTTAGTGCCCTCCCAGCCCTCTTCATTAGGAATGTACCCTTGGCCTGGCATCTACAGAATGCTCTAGACATTAATGCCCAGGAAGGGAAAGCCAAACAATCTCATTTTCCCATGTCTAGCTGCTCAGATATTGCCATTATTTACTTTGGAAGTATGTTCCGATTGGTTTCCCAGAAACTTTAACTTGCCTCTAGCAAAAGTGCCCTTCTAAAATTCAAATCCAGCTCTTTAACTTCCTTCTTAAAAATTTGAAATGGCTTCCCATTGCACTCAATCAGATTTTTGCTTCAGAAAGGCCAATCTGAGACTTCCGCTTTCAGCCAATATGGAGTAGCAGGAACTGGATTTACCTTTCCACCTTAAACAAAAATCTATGCATGTTGTATAGGCACCATGGAACAGTGATCCCTGGGAGATGGTAAGCAAGGGCAGTGAGCTCTGTGATTGCCTCAGCTTATTGCTGAAACATTTTTACATATTACAGTACAGGGAGGGGGAAACCCAGGCAGAGCCCAGCAGTCTCTTTGAGTTGGGTAGAGAAAATAATTTGGGTAGGTCATAGGGAAGAGTAACATCAGAGAGCTGCACAGAAAGCCCCAGAGATTGTATCAAATGTTTCAGATGAGTACTCACCAGCAGAGGCAGGTGAGAAGGTACCCAAGGATGAGGAAGGAACCATTGGAAAGGAGCAGGTAGAACCTTTCCTGGAGCTAATAGTGGGCTAGGAATAAGTCACATTCCCAACAGTCATAGGTGAGAAACTTTGTATTTCACAGGGCACCAGGAAGAAAATTCAGAAGGTTATTGCCTCAGAAATAGGTTTATATAATCCCAACACTAAATACCACTCTGGTCATGCTTAACAAAGCTCAAGGCAAAAGCTTCAAAAAGATTAAGCTGTTTCTAAGTAACTTAACTGCATCCCATAGCAAAGCTCAAAAATAATTACAAGAATAAAAAAAGGTAGCACCCAAGAACAGAGTGTCTGATGTCCAAAAAAAAATTACCAGGCATTCAAAGAAGCAGAGGGAAGTGCTGCACCCTTCTGTGTAGTCTTAGCCAGCTCCTCCTCTTTTGTCTTTTACCAAGATCTGCATTCACCTGCAGACTCAAATTGGTGCCAATGGGTGGTGATAATAGTTATTACCACTATAATAACTCTGACTGTTTTCCCTAAGTTGTCATGTAACTGTCCTGGGGGTGGCAGGGAATGTCCAATGGCATTGGATCATTCCCCATAGGTCCCTGCCCACTAGGCCACAGAGAACTGTGGCATTTGAGAGTAGAAAGGGCTCGCTCCGCAAGTAAGGCGCCTGGGACATTCAGGGGGTCTGGCTCTTAACAAGGACACCAGTGATTCGGGGGCTCTGTGGGGGTGAACTCCCTTGCTGTGCACACCTTATCTCCTATTGGACACCTGCCTTAGCCCTTAACTGGCTCCATGCCCTTTCTAGGGGCTGTGTTGTTTAGGCCTCTTGCCAGCTGCACAGGAAGCTCCCCTTGCTGTGCCCAGGCTGGGCCCTGACTCAGTCCTGGGTGCCACACCTGGATTGCAAAGGTGGTGCCTGGATGCCTGTGTGCCTCTGCTGCACTTGTGCTAGCCCATTTGCTGCCCCCAGTGGCCACTAGCTGTATTACACTCTCCCAACAGTATGGCTTTGCTTGGGGTTGGGGAGCGAGGGGAACGTAGAGGACCAAATAGCTTGTAAGTCAGCGTGCCATACTGGCATCCTTGTGCAGGGAGATGAAAATAATTATTTCATTTACTGGCAGGAGAGTTACTCTTAGGGAAGGAACTGCCTTTGGGAAAATATCCTGATAGACTATTTTGAGATAGGAGATAGTGGAACAAATGAAACAAAGAGAGGCACCCAGGGTGCAAACTTTAAGGAGGTGCTCACTCTCAGGCTGATGCAAGTGCAGAGTCGGCACCTGAGAGTGAGGGCCTCCTTAAAATTTGCCTCCTGGGTGCCAGGCGTGCTTCACCCTCATCCCAGTCCTGGAGTTGAGTGAAAACACCAGGAGGCTGGCCCTGCAGGGGACACACTCCTGGGGTCAGGGGAGCAAAAGACACTGAAGAACAAAGGTGTCTCATAACTGACTTCTAACATGCTTGTATTCTTCTGTGATGTAATTCTTACGCTTTCTTGCCCCAACACCTTCAGTAAAATTTGCTTACCTATAAAGGTTTCGTGGGAGAGGTTTGGGGGAAACTCAAGGAAGCAGGGCTGGAGCAGGGAGAAGAGAACATCGCTGCAAGCGAGATTGGTGGGTGCTCAGGGGTCCAGCAGGACCAGCACTGTGGAGCCAGCCAGGGCACTGGGAGTCATAGAAAACTCGGGAAAGGTATGGGATTTCCCATGGGGCATAAGCCAATCTATTTTTATTTTTTAAATAAATTTTAAAATTTGGAATTATTTTAAGATTTATAGAAAAGTTGCAAAGCTAGTATAGAGAGTCTGTGTGTACCCTTCACTCAACTTCCCCTAATGTTAGCATCTTATATAACTCATGGGACATTTGTCAAAACTAAGAAATTAACACTGGTACACTATAGAGTTTTTTGTGTTTTTTTTTCCCACTGGTTTTTCCACTAAAAGTCCTTTTACTTTTCCAGAATTCAGTCCAGGATCCCACACTGCCAATTCGTATTTAAATCTGACAGTTTGATTACAATAGCTTTGGTGTGTTGAATGAAAAGAGCAAAAAGGACTTTTTATTGGGCAATTTTGTTCAAGAGAACTGGCAGCTGCTACTGGAAGGCTCTCGCCCACTGTTGCATTTGGGTTAATTGAAATACCTTCCAGATTTCTCTTTTACTGTCCCAAGAGGCCAGGCATAATAAATGCACCTATTTTTCAAACACCTGAGAATTTTAGCAAATATTTTACTTAAAAGTAGCTATTTGCTAACAGTTATTGAGACCCTACTCTGGGGCAGGCCTTGTGTTTTACCTGCATCACCTACAACTACACTATGAGGTATCGCCCTCATCTCATAGGTGAGAATAACTCAGAGCCTCAGAGAGGCGACTTGCCCAGGGTTACAAAACTCTAAGTTAGTGATGGAGAGGCAGGGCCAGGATTCAAACCCGTGCAGTCTTGGGGCCCACCCCTCTCTCTGTGTGAGCCTCGCCTGGCAGGCTTCAGGCCAGCAGGGTTGGAATGTTCTGTAATTGACATTGTCACAGAATATAATTGATGAGATAATTTGGAACTCATGAAGCTGGGATGCCTCATGCTGGCTCCCTGAGAGGAGCTCCCGAGCCTTGGTATGCCCCTGCCCCTGCCCAAGCCACACCCAGCTTGCCAAGTTGACCCTTCACCCCTGGTGTGGCCCCCAGAACGCCCTCGTGGGGTGGACTCCGGTGTCCATGATGCACCCACGCCACATGCTGTGAGCTCGGGAGTCCTAGGGTCACATGCTCTCCTTACCAGATTTCCTGGAGTAGTTGCTGGGGGATAGGCTAAGGCGTTTTCCCTTTTTCTCTGCTCCCAAGAGCCTTCGGTATTTGGCAAAGTCCCCCTCTTTCCTGGAATTTTGCAGAGTAGTCTTGGAAGGGAGTGGGAGAGAAGTTACACCCTGGTGAAAAGATCTGGCCTCACATCCCCCAACCCCAGATGGAGCCATTTCAAGGGTTTGTTTAAGGGACAGGCAAAGGGGAGACAAGGGGGACTCCCGGAGAGGGAAAATGTGCTTGCAGACCCCACTCTTGGCCTGTATCCCCGCATCCCAGAGGGAGGTTGTGAGCAGCCATGGGGCCCACAGCCCTGGTAGCCAGTTAGGTCTGGGGCTGTCCCATGAGCTCCCCAGAGGTCATGGGGGCCTGACATTTCAGATGGCATTCCTGAAGGTTTTGGGGGAGAGGGGTGAGAGGACGAAGATGAAGCGCCTGTGAAGAACGAACTGCCTCAGGCATGCAGTTCTTCCCACTGGGGCGGGCCAGTTTGTTGGGTGGGAACTGTGGTGGGGGGTGATTCATTTGGGTGTCTGTGGGACAGGAGTGGATTTTAAAGCCTTAAAGGGCAAAAATAGCTGGATTCCGAGTGGGAGAGGAGTGGGTGCCTCTCTTAGGTATGGGGACTCTAATGGGGTGGTGGTGGTGGTGAGGGGACTGTGTTTCTTTCCCAGGGAAGAATACCTGTAGGTTCCCTCCTCCCTGCTGTTTCAGGATGCCTTTTACTTTCTTTTCTTCCTTCACATTTTCTTTAGGGAGTGTTATCACTGGCTTGATTTTATGCTTCTGAAAAGACAAGGGAGAAAAGTGCTGTAGTAACCCCCGTGGGCACAGGCCACCCTCTGCTCCCCAAAAGGAAGCCCTGGACCTCAGTGAAGGGAAGATTTTCTGGGGAAGGGGCACCCTCCATCCAAACACTGCTTTAGCCACACTCTGGTGCTTGTGCCCCCTCATACCCTGGTGTCCCTTTCCAAACCCCAGATCTGGCCTGGTCCCTCTCCACCTCTGAATCCATCACTAGCTCCCTATTGCCCTCCATGTTAGGGTCCCACTTCGCAGCCTGGTAGGAACTCCTTCCAGTCCCTCAAATGGCCCTTCTAACTGTGACTTCCCTGGCAGTCTGGAAGCACAGGAAAGCTGGCCTGTCTTCAGGCAGGTCCTACCTATTCAACCTCTGTGCACCCAGGATGCTCCTTCTGCTCCTGATCCCACTTCCACCTCTGCCTTCCCAAAGTTCTTTAAGCAGAATTCATCTCCCTTTTTCCTTGCCCAGTGCTTTCTGCACCTGTCAAGGAGCTGAGCTCGCCCCGTCTGTAGTGTAGCCCTTGTGGAGCTACATGGACCTGCAGCAGGAGGAAGCCAACCTCAGGAAGAATTGGGTGGGTCAGCCAGGAAGACTCCCAAGGTGCATGATCCCTAAGTGGGTGTATGTGTGCTGAGGCCTCGAGAGAAATGTAAAGAGATGGAGAGAACGTGATGGACTCCTGGCTGCGCGGAGGTAGTGCTAACAGGTAGCCTCCAGGTCAGACACCTGGGTTGGAATCCTGCTTCTTGCTTAGTGGCTGAGTAACAAGCAGGTTACTGCGTTATGCTCTCTCTGTGGCTCAGTTTCCTTGTCTGAAAGATGAGGATAACAGATCCACCCCTGAGGGCTGTTGTGAGAAATAAATGAATTAAATCATCTAAGTGCTAAGCCGTCTATGAGCCTTAGCGATGATTATGGTGGGGCAGAAGGAATGTTTTGAGAAATCACTTGGGTGTGTGGGAGGAAGCTGCCAAGGACTTGATGTCTTGAACATCAAGGAAAGGAATTCCTGTGACCCTCTGGGCTTTTGTTTGGCTTGGGGGAGAGGTGGCGTAAGTTGGGGCCAACGCTGAATTTTTGGGTTGCGAGGAGAGAGGATAAGGCCACCTCCAGGGCTCTCCTCTTCCAATGGTCCCCCCACAATCCTCAGCCTCCTTGTATTTTGGGGGAAGCTGAAAGGAATTGATGAAAAACTGCCACAGCCGCTGACACAGACTCTGTGGCTGAGACTTGGTGATAAAATAGATAAATCACAGGATTGCCAGACTTGATCCCAGGAGAAGACAGAGGAGACCTCAGGGGATGGGCCTAAGAGGTGCAGACAATCCTTCCCGCCCCCAACCTTCTCCCCCCAAAGCCCCCTGCCCCCTGCTGCTGCCCAAAGCCTGCCAGGGAAGCATCACCCTCTTTCTTAGGGGCTTCTTTAAAAAAATGCCACAGGCTTCTAGGAAGGGTAATGGTGCTGCTTGGAGATTTCATTATACTTTCAGTTTAAACTTGTTCCCTTCCTGGGTCCAAAATTATGTACAATAAAAGCCACATGTAAGGTAAAACTGTTAAAATATTGTTAGAATGTAATCTTAGTGAAAGAAGGTGGGACCAAACATATTAACCATGAAAGGAACTATAAAGGGACCATGAAAGGGAACCATGAAAGGGAATATAATGACTGTGACAGAATATTAAATTTAGTTCTGAGCTACTCAACAGTTGCTTAGCAGCTTAGTGTAAAATATATTTATCTTGATGTGTTTTGTTATGACAATGGAATTGGCAGTCAAGCTATAAATGATACATGAGCACATAAACAAAATGGGAGCTTTCCCAAAAGGCTGGAAGTGCTGAACTGGATAAAGCAGGGAAAGAGAAGTTGATTGGGGGACTTGGCATGACAAAGCCCTTGAGCTTGGGAACTGGGTAAATCTGAGTGGGAGCCCTGGCTCTGCCTTTTATTAGCTATGTGATCCCAAGCACATTACTTGTCTTCACCTCAGCTTCCTTCTCGTTCAACTGAGGGGTAGTAATGGAGCCTCCTTGTAGCTCTCTGGGAGCAGTCAATAAGTCATGTATGGTGCTGAGCACTCTTAATAAGAGTTAACTCTGGGATGAGTCTTGCCATTCCTGCTGCTATTTTTCAACCATTTTACTCTAGGGATCCAGGGATTCAAGACCAGGTGGCATCCTCCACTGAAAGGACACCACTTTCCATGGACATGGGCTCTCTACCCATGATGGGCCTTCTTCAGAGCCTAGGGAGGAGCTCTGGGGGAAACTGAGGCCAAATTGGTTGCCATTTTTCCTAAAGAAAGAGAGAAGGGCAGGTTAGAATTAGCTCGGATTGCAGGGCAGAAATGAAATGTTAGTAGAAGCCCTGGTGGGGAAGTGGCAGTGAGAATTTCTCTTTGACCTTGGAGCCACCAATGAAGGAAGTGGCTGGGGACAGTGGGAAGGATCCCATCCTGCCGACGTGAAGAGCCTAGCAGCTGCTGCCCTCGGCCCTTCTTGAACACTTACATGTTGAACTTGCTTCTTCTTGCCTTGCCTCCGCTCCATCCACTCCAACACCCGCGTGAGGTCCGACATTCTCCTCTCCTCGGCAGTCTTCCACGTGGACTTCCGTCCTGTGAGTGTCATGTCCTTTGGGTCCTCTGGTTTTTCTAACATGATGGAGTCTTGGTCTTGCTTTGGAGTGGGGAACATCACTCTCAGTCTTGATCCTTCTGTCTCTACTTGCTTGCCTGGCTGATATACAAGGCAGGATGTGGCTCCAGCTGCTGGGGTGTTGACCTTTAAGGGGAGGAGAATCTGGGGGGTGATTGTGAGGTCACTGTCAGGCTTGCTGCTGGCCTCTGGAGTCAGGGTGGTGGTGGCCACTGGCTACCTTCCAGTTTTCCCGACCTGGCCACTGCCTCTCTTTAGGTACCACCTCCCACCTGGACTCTGCCACAGCCTACCTTATGGCCTCTCCATCCCTCCTGCCACAGATATCTGGTTAAAAGAAAAGTCAGCTCACCCACCTCCCTTTCTCAAAAACTTTCAATGGCTCCCTGCTTCCTATCAAAAAAACCCAAATTCCTTAAATCAGAATCCACAATTTACACTTACTACAATGAAGTTTTTATAGGCTCAATTCCTTCTATGCTCACTCATTCATTTATTCATTCAACACATAATTAGCACTGTGGGCACTGTGCAGGACAAAAACATATGCCCAGACCTCATAAAAATTTTGGGCTACTGGGAAAGACAAGGCAGGAGGCAAATAACTACCTTATGAATCCACAATGACAAATGAAGATGAGTGCTAGGAAAGAAAGGAATGCATTCTGTGAAAACTTAACAAACTAGACCTGGATGGGTAGTGGTGGGTCACACAAGCTTGGAGCAGAAAGGCAATAAGTAGGCATCAGTGGGGCTCTGGGCCAGAGGGGCAAACGTGTGCAAAGGTCCTGTGGCAGGATGGAGGCACAGCACACTGGAAGAACACTAGAAGGCCAGGGTGGATGGAGAACCAGGTGGTGAGAAATGATTCTGGAGAGGTGGGCAGAGGCCAGACCATGCAAGACCTTGGAGGTCTAGGGAGGAGTCTGAGCAAAGGGAAGATGATAAACGGAGTCAAATTTTTATTGAAGCTATATATACAGAAATGTGCCAAGATCACAAGTGAAGATACCTGTATAACCAGTAACTAGAATTTCCTCTCATGCTCCCTGCTAGTATCTACTACTGCCCCAGTGATAACCTGACTTCTAACTTCACAGATTTGTTTTGCCTGATTTTTAATTTTATATAAATGTATTAATTCACCATGTAGTCTTTTGTATCTGGCTTCTTTCACTTTACAGCATTTTTGGGATTTTCATCCACAGGCTTACTCTTGAAAACATCACCTAACACGTAAGCTCCAGCCAGCCTGTCTTGCAGCTGTTGTTCAACATTCCATGGACTTTCATGAATTTAAGACTTTGTGCTGTTCTCTTAGGTTAAGATGTCCTCCTCTGATTCCTCTACCTGTAGAAGCTTTCTTCATCCTCCCTTGTCAAGTTCTGCCTCCTCTGAGAAGCCTTCTTTGGCAATTCCCTTAGCAAAATGTATTTCTTCTTTCACTGTGTTCTTCCAATGCTTTGCTCATGACTTTTTTTAATTGAAAAATTTATTTTATATGTCAATGTTACAAGTTACTCGCTTAACACAAGATAATAACTACAATAATAATAAATCTACTTAGTTCAGCACCAAGGTCAAGAGTCAGTGGTTTTAACTTTGACTCTTAAACTCCTGGATACCAAGTTCCCTTCAGAATTAGTCCCACTAGACTTTAATCTCCATGAGTACAGAGACCACGTCTTCTTCACTCAATACCTTATCCCAGGCACCTAGTAAAGTCCTTGGCACACACATGGTAGATGCTCAATGAATATGTGTTGAAAGAATGAAAGAATAAATGAATGAACATATTCTAGATATTACAGACATTTTAGAGTTTAATAGAAACTGTGCAAAGAAAACAGATTACTAAGATAGCATTGGAAAGAGCACAGGAAATAAGGCACTCATTTGAAGCAGGTAAAGAGATGGAATAAATTTTATTCAGGTCAAATCCTCTTTGAAAATGAACTGTTTTTTGGGGGCGGGGGACAAAATAACTTTCTCAGTGCTTAGAATAGAAGGTGGAATCTGGGGGCATCTAAATGTTGGTGGAACTATTCTGCACAAGGTGAGGGGGGAAGGATTTCTTTGTTGCTCTAAAGAGTCAAGGAAGAAAAAGGAGGAGGGAACCAATAATAAGAAGAAAGGCCACACACACTATCATGTGATTGCCACCCCCAACCTCTAGTAAATTTATCAAACTTAAGAAATGCTTGGGGTGAGTGGAATTTAAACATAGATCCATTTGGGGAAGATGTGGAAGGAAAGAAGTGGGAAAACAAAGAAAAGTGTGAGCAGGCTGTATTAGTCAGCCAAAGGGGTACTGATGCAAAGTATCAGAATTCTGTTGGCTTTTATAAAGGGTATTTATTTGGGGTAAAAGCTTACAGTTATGAGGCCCTGAAGAGTTCAACTCAAGGTACCATAAGAAGTAATTCCTCACCAAAGTCTGTTGCCATGTGTTGGAGCAAGATGGTGGATGATGTCTGTGAGAGTTCAGCCTTCCTCTTCCCTCTTAACGCTCCATGGGCCAAGCTTCTTCCTATCTCAGCTGTAGGCTGGAGGGCTCATTTCTCTCTGGGCCTTCTTAGCTGCTCAGGGTTCTGGTCTCTTCAGCTGCAAACTATCACGCAAGTGGCTCATCTCTCTCCAGGACCTCAGGATCTTCTTCCATGTCTATGGAGCTCACTCTCTTTTCTTGTGGCTCTTTTACTATGTGTTTCTTCCTTCTTGATTGATTATCCATTTATATAGCCCACCAAGAGGGCAGAGACACAACCATGCATGCCCTAATGACATGGTCAAATCAAAGCCCTAATCTTGATTTAATCAAGTAAACATAAAGCCTTTGAATTTAAATCAGTCAAAGGGTATCATGCCCAGAGGAACAGACCAGTTTACAAACATAATCTATATCTCTTTTTGGAATTCATAAATAATGTCAAACTCTCACACAGGTGAACGCAGGAACTCATGGAATCCAGATTGGGCTCTGGATTTTCACATGGCAATCAAAGTGGACCTTGGGTCAAGTTCAGCCAGATGTTTGAGGAAGGTGGGGACTTTATCTGACATCTGCACTGTCATCTGCTTGGTGACAAATTTTCCAAAGGGCAGTTTGACAAAATGAAAGCCCTGAAATGGGCATATTAATAAACAAATAATTCCACTTTTCAGAATTCATTTTATAGAAAATATTAAGGATTTATCAAAATTAAGTTATAAGGATGTTAATCATAGTATTTTTAAAAAATGGAAAAGTTTTAAACCATAGTGTGCAACAGTAGATATTTGGTTAAATAATTCTCTACTGTGTGGCCATTAAAATATTTTTTAGAAGAATATCTAGTCACAGGAAAGAGACATCATATTATTAGGTGACAAAATGAGTTATAACACACACATACCTATTTTCATGAAATGAAAAGTGGATGTGAACCTTCTGCTTCTGCACAAGATGGAGTAACAGGAGCCAAAATTACCTTCCCTGATTGAAATAACTAAAAATCTGGATGAAATATATGAAGCAAAAATTTCCAAGACAATGGACATCAGGCAATGAAGGACACTTCATGAAAAACAGGAAACAAACAAGGTGAGCCCTATGATTACCTTAGATCCCTGCCATAAGAGAGTTGCCACCAAGTTGTGGCACAGGAAGGAGAGTCACAGGTGGAGCCCGACAAACTCCCTGAGTTGAGGAGATGGGGCTGAAAGTCTAGGGAGTTCAAAGTGGTTAAAGTTCACACGAAAGAGACTGGAGAGGAGACAGCTGTACAAGAAGAGAAGTACGGAGCTCTTTGGAGGGTTTCCCTTGAGTAGTTAGCTGAATACTTATCAATGAATATGTGTGAGGGGAGTTCTTGAGGCCAGGGAAAGTACCCTCTGAAAGGTTAGAGGGAACAACAGATAGCACTCACACAGGCCAGGAACAGTGCCTGTTCCAGACAGACCGGGAAACCTCACAATTCATTGGGCATTGGGTAAAGTACCCCAAAGTGTCTTAGTAGCAGGATATGATTAGCCCTTCATGAAATGCTGCTCCAATCCTGCCGAACAAATCTTAAATACAAGACCCGATATGTGAATTATCTCTCAATAAAGGTTTTAGTAAAAATAGTGCAGGACCCAAAAGGATCAAACTATTTCCAAGTAATCTAACTGCATCCCAGGATAAAGCTCAAGAATATTTATAGGAACACAAAAACCATTTGGCACCTAAAACAGTAAAGTTCACAATATCTGGCACCCAATAAAAAATTACTAAGTATGCAAAATAGCAGGAAAATATTACTCATAATTAAGAAAATCAGTTAGTAGAAATTGACCCAGACTGACATAGATATTAGAATTAGCAAACACATTAAAACAGTTATTATTATTGTACACCTTATGGTCAAAAGCTAGAGAAAATATTTAGCATGATGAGTTGAGAAATGTAAGATAAAAAAAAGATCCAAATTGAACTTATGCAGAGGAAAGTTATAATATCTGAAATGAAAAAAAATATGCTGGATAATATTAATGGCAGATTGGATATTGCAGAATAGATTAGTGAACTTGAAGATATAGAAATGAATGAAATTAAAAACAGATTCATATTACCTATTGTTTTGAGCCAGTTTGGGTAAGTTGTGTCTTTCCAGGCATTTTTCCATTTCCTAAAAGTTTTCTAATTTGTTGGCATAAATTTATTCATTATATTCCTTTATAATCATTTAACTTCTATTGGTCTGTAGTGATGTCTCCTTTTTTGGCCCTAAATTTGATATGTCTTATCTGTTTTATTCCTCTGTCATTCTAGCTAAAGCCTTGTCAATTTTATTGTTATTTCAAAGCACTCCATTTTTTTTTTGGCTTCACTGATTCTTCTCTGTTTTCTGTTTTCTAGTTCATTGATTTCAGCTCTAATCCCATTATTTAATTTCTTCTGCTTGCTTTGGGTTTAGTTTGCACTTTTTTTTTTCTCAGAATGTGGTTATTTCACTTTCTTTTTTTAACAAATCAATTTTATTGATACATATTCATAAAGCATAAATCCATTGAAAGTGTACAATCAGTGGTATTCAGTATAATCACATAGTTGTACATTCATCACTTCATCATTTTTAGAGCATTTTCATTATTCCAGTAATAATAATAATACTAAAAAACAAAAATCAACCAAACAAGCAAAACTCATCACCTCTCAATTTCTCTATGCTTCCCCTGCCATACTTAGCTATTCTGTTTCCTTCTCTCTAGTTTACTTATATTTATATTTTGTAAAAACAGTCATATATGTAATATCACTCATATGAGTATTTTGCATGAGGTTTCATTGTTTTACAGTCCCATGTTACCTTTTTTAGCTTTCCTTCTAGTAATATAAATGTCCTTAGGCTTTCCCTTTCAATTACTGTCATACCCTTATAATAGTTCTGATAGTCACAAACACCATGATGTAGTCTCACCATTTCCATTTATTTCCAAAGATTTCCAAACAACTTTTTAACCAATTCTGCATAAATTAAACATTAGCTTTCCATTGTCTACCCTCATTCTATTTTCTGGTGACCCATATTCTAATTATTAATTCCATGAGTTTACATAATATTTAGTCTATAATAGCACAGTCATACAGTATATTTCCTTTTGTGTCTGGCTTGCTTCACTCAACATAATGTCCTCCAGGTTTACCCATGTTGTCATATGTTTCATGACTTTGTTTCTTCTTACAGCTGCATAATATTCCCTTGTGTGTATATACCACAATTTGTTTATCCATTCATCGGTTGATGGACACTTGGGTCATTTCCAACTTTTGGCTATTGTGAATAACACCGCTATGAACATCGGTGTGCAGATGTCTATTCGTGTCACTGCTCTCAGTTCTCTGGGTATATACCTAGCAATGGTATTGCCGGGTCACATGACAAGTCTGTATTCAACTTCCTTAGGAACTGCCAAACAGTCCTCCACAGTGGCTGTACCATTCTACATTCCTACCAACAGCGAATAACCATTCCTATCTCTTCACATCCTCTCCAACATTTACAGTTTTCCAACTTTTTAATAGTGACCAGTCTAATAGGTGTGAAATGATATCTCATTGTACTTTTGATTTGCATTTCCCTGATTGCTAGTGATGTTGAACATTTTTTATGTGTTTCTCTGTCATTTGTATTTCTTCTTTGGACAATTGTCTATTCAAGTCTTTTGCCTATTTTTAAACCAGGTAGTTTGTCTTTTTATTGTTGAGTTGTATGGTTTCTTTATATATCATAAATATGTGATTGCCAAATATTTTCTCCCATTGAGTCGGCTGCGGTTTCACCCTTTTGACAAAGTCCTTTGAGGTGCAAAAGTGTTTAATTCTGAGGCAGTCCCATTTATCTATTTTTTTCTTTTGTTGCTCATGCTTTGAGTGTAAGGTTTAAGAAACTACTGCCTACCACAAATCTTGAAGATATTTTCTTACATTTTCTTTTTGGAGTTTTATGGTTCTCACTTTTATATTTATGTCCTTGATCCATTTTGAGTTAATTTTTGTATAAGGTGTGAGATAGGGGACCTTTTTCTTTCTTTTGGATGTGTGTATCTTGTTCTCCCAGCACCATTTGTTGAATAGACTGATCTGGCCCAGCTGGGTGGGATTAACAGCCTTGCCAAAAATCACTTGACTGTAGATGTGAGGGTCTATTTCTGAGTTCTTGATTCGGTTCCATTGGTCAATCTGCCTGTTTTTCATGCCAATACCATGCTGTTTTACCACTGTAGCTAAGTAATATGCTTTAAAACCAGGAAGTGAGAGTCCTCCAACTTCATTCTTCTTTTTAAAGACATTTTTGGCTATTCTGGGCCCCTTACTCTTCCAAATAAATTTGATAATTGGCTTTTCCATTTCTGCAAAAAAGTATGTTGGGATTTATTGGGATTGCATTGAATCTTTAAATCGGTTTGGGTAGAATTGACAGTGTAATGATATTTAGTCTTCCAATCCATGAACATGGAATGTCCTTCCATTTATTTAAGTTTTCTTCAGTTTCTTTTAGCAATGTTTTGTAGTTTTCTGAATACAGGCCCTTTATGTCCTTGGTTAATTTTATTCCTAAATATTTTATTGTTTTAGTCACTAGTATAAATGGAATGTTTTTCCGATTTCCTCCTCAGATTGCACATCGGTAGTATATAGAAATGCTATTGATTTTTGCATATTAATCTTGTATCCTTCTACTTTGCTGACCTCATCTATTAATTCTAGTAGCTTTGTTATAGATTTTGCAGGATTTTCTAGAAATAGGATCATATCATCAGTGAATAGTGAAAGTTTTACTTCTTCTTTTCCTATTTGGGTGCCTTTATTTATTTATCTAGCTTAATTGCTCTAGTTGGAACTTCTAGCACAATATTGAATAATAATATTGACAGTGGGCATCCTTGTCTTGTTCCTGATCTCAGTGAGAAGGCTTTCAGTCTTTCACCATTGAGTACAATGCTAGCTGTAAGTTTTTCATATATGTGCTTTACTATATTGAAAAAGCTTCCTTCTATTCCTATCTTTTGGAGCGTTTTTCACCAAGAAAAGGTGCTGTATTTTGTCAAATGCCTTTTCTGTATCAATTGAGAGGATCATGTGATTTTTCTCCTTCAATTCATCATTGTGGTTTATTACATTAATTGATTTTCTTGTGTTGAACTACCCTTGCGTACCTGGGATAAAACCCACTTGATCGTGGTGAATAATTCTTTTAATGTGCTTTTGGTTTCTGTTTGCAAGTTTGCTTGTTTTTTTTTGAGGATTTTTGCATGTATATTCATTAGAGATATTGGTCTGTAATTTTCTTTTTTCATAATAGCTTTATCTGGTTTTGGTATTAGGGTGATGTTGGCTTCATATAATGAGTTTGGTAACATTCTTTCCTGTTCAACTTTTTGGATAAGCTTGAGCAGCATTGGTATTAGATTGTCTTTGAATGATTAGAATGTCTGTGAATACATATGGTCCCGGGCTTTTCATCTTTGGGAGGTTTTTGATGACTGTTTCAATCTCTTCTTTGTGATTGGTTTGTTGAGGTCTTCTATTTCTTCTTGGGTAAGTGTAGGTGGTTTGTGTGTTTCTATGAATTTGTCTATCTCATCTACATTGTCTAGTTTTTTTGGCGTACAGTTGTTCCTAGTATCCCCTTATGAGCTCTCTTATTTCTGTGGGGTCAATGGTAATGTCCCACCTCTCATTTCTGATTTTATTTATTTACATCTTCTCTCTTTTTTTCTTTGTCAGTCTAGCTAAGGGTCTGTCGATTTTGTTGATCTTTTAATAGAACCAACTTTGGTCTCATTGATTTTTTTTTTTTCTGTTCTTGATTTCATTTATTTCTGCTCTCATCTTTATTATTTCTTTCCTTTGGCTTGGTTTTGGATCAGTTTGCTGTTCTTTTTCTAGTTCCTCTGGGTGTTCAGTTAGATCTTCAATTTTAGCTCTTTCATCTTCTTTTTTTAATTTTTAATTTTTATTTTTAAAGAAACTTTAGATTACATAACATGAAAGTATAGGGGATTCCCATATGCCCCATCCCCTCCCCCTCCCACACTTTCCCACATTAACAACATCTTTCATCATGTGGTATATTTGTTACAATTGATGAACACATATTGAAGCATTGCTCCTAACATGGACTGTAGTTTACATTATACTTTACACTCTGCCCCGCACAATTTTATAGGTTATGATAAAATGTATGATGGCCTGTATCTGTCATTGCAATGTCATGCAGGACAATTCCAATGTCCCCCAAATGCCCCCATTACACCTATTCTTCCTTTTTCCTCCCCTCAGAACCTCATGGCCAGTGCCTTTATATCAATGATAAAAGTTCTTCTATTGTTAGAATAATAATGTCTACTTTAGTCCATTGTTCATTCCCCAATCTTGAAGATTTTGGTATGGTGATGCCCACTCTGTTACTAATTGAGAGGGGGCTTAGATCTTATGGGGCAGATAGATGGAACTATCTTGCTTGCAGTGGCAGACACTCTCTGTTCCTTGGGATGGGTGCTGTCCATCATCATCTCCTTGCTAGTTGTCCAGGATGAGTCCAGTGAATTGTAGAGTAGGTATTGCAACTCTGCTGAGATTCAGGGTTCAACTGGTACATGACCAGACCAAATCTTCCTTTCAATGTAAGCATTGAGTGCTATAAATTTCCCTCTCACCACTGCCTTTGCGGTATCCCATAGATTTTGATATGTTGTGTTCTCATTTTCATTCATCTCAAGATATTTGCTGAATTCTCTTGCAATTTCTCCTTTGACCCACTGATTATTTAAGAGAGTGTTGTTTAATCTCCATATATTTATGGCTTTTTCCTTTTTCCATCCATTATTTATTTCCAGCTTCATTCTGTTATGATCAGAGAAAGTGTCTTGTATGACTTCAATCTTTTTAAATGTATTGAGTCTTGTCTTGTGACCCAACATATAGTCTATATTGAAAAAGGATCCATAAGCACTTGAAAAGAATGTATATCCTGATGTTTTAGGGTACATGCTCTATAGAGGTCTGTTAGATCTCATTCATTATTATTCAAGCTCTCTGTTTCTTTATTTATCTTCTGTTCAGATGTTCTATCCAATACTGAGAGTAGTGTATTGAAGTCTCCAATTATTATTGTAGGGACATCTGTTTCTCCTTTCAGCTTTTCTAGTGTGTGTCTCATGCATCTTGGGGCACTGAGGTTACATGCATAAATATATAGTATAGTTATTTCTTCTTGGTTAATTGGCCCTTTTATTAATATATCATGACCTTCTTTATCCCTTATAACAGATTTGCATTTAAAATCTCTTTTATCTGATATTAGTATCACTACTCCAGCTCTTTTTTGGTTACTATTTGCATGGAATATCTTTTTCCAACCTTTCACTTTTAACCTGGTTGTGTCCTTACATCTGAGGTGAGTCTCTTGTAGACAACATATAGATGGCTCTTATTTTTTAAAAATCCATTCCATCAGTCTATTTTTACAGACTTATTTATTTACTTTTATTTATGTATATTAAAAATTTTTAATGTATCCCCCCATCCCCCAGATGGTTCTCTTGTCTGTCTGCTTATTGTTTGCTTGTCTTCTCCAGGAGGCACTGGGAACCAAACCCGGGAACTCCCACATGGGAGGTGAGTGCCCAGTGGCCTGAGCCATATCCACTTCTCATGGGCTGTGGCATCTGGTTTGTGGCATCTGCTCATTTAGGTGTCTGCTTGTTGCAGTGGTGAGGCATCTAGCTCGTTGTGGTGGGTGCAGCATCTAGATTGTTGTGACAGGTCTGGCATCTGCTTGTCTTCTTTAGGAGACACCAGGACCTGAACCAGGACCTCCCATGTGGTTAGTGGGTGCCCAACTGGTTGAGCCATATTGGCTTCCCATTCTATGTTTGTTGTGGGGAATTCAAGCCATTAACATTCAATGTTATTACTGTAAAGGCCTTACTTACTTCATCCATTTTGTCCTTTGACTTTCTGTTGTCATATCTTACTATTATCTGTCTTTTTACCCTTCAATTTACTCTTCCTAATAATCTTCATTTCTACACTCTTCTCCAAGTCTCTTGCCCTTGTTTTTTTTCCTTTCAGGCTGCAGCACTCCCTTTAGTATCTCTTGTAATTCTGGTCTTTTAGTAAAATATTCTGTCAGTTTTTGTTTGTCTGCGATGACTTTGAACTCACCCTCATTTTTGAAGGACGATTTTGCCAGATACAGAATTCTTGGCTGGCAATTTTTCTCTTTCAGTACCTTAAATACATAATAACCACTTCTTCTCACCTCTATGGTTTTTAAAGAGAGGTCAGCACTTAATCTTGTCTAGGTTCCCTTGTATGTGATGATTTTCTTTTCTTTTGCCACTTTCAGAATTCTCTATCTCTGATATTTGTCATTCTGAATAGTAGGTGTCTCGGGTGTAGGTCTATTTGGATTCATTGTTTGGGGTGTGTTCTCCTTCTTGGATATTGATATTTATGTCTTTCATAAGGGTTGGGAAGTTTTCAGTCTTTATTTCCTCAAATATTCTTTCTGCCCCTTTTCCATTCTCATCACTTTCTGGGATACCGATAATGCGTATGCTTGTGTATTTCACATTGTCATTCAATTCCCTGAGACCTTGTTCTATTTTTTCCATTCATTTCTCTTTCTGTTCTCTTGTCTTTACCAGTTCAGGTATTCAGTCTTTGAAATCACTAATTCTGTCTTCGAGCAATTCAAATCTGCTTGTATGTGCCTCTAATGTATTTTTAAGCTCCTCCATCATGTTTTTCATTCCCATTAGTTCTTTTACTTTTCTTTGCAGGCTTTCAAATTGTTCTTTATGTTCACCCAGTGTCTTCTTAATATTCTTTATCTCTTTAGTCATATTTTCTTTTGATTCTTTGAATTGATTTAGGGGACTTGTGTGATTATCATTGATTGTTTTAAATCCTGTATCTCTTCAGGATATTTAGTTTGTTCCTTTGGCTGGGACATCTCTTCCTGTTTCCTGGTATGGCTTGTAATTTTTTGCTGATGTCTAGGCATATGAATATGTTGCTGAATTTATTCTGATGGCCAATTTCTCTCCTTTGCCTATTTTTTTTTTCACATTTATTCTTTGATATTTGGTTTGACTTATTCTAAGTCTTTAAAACTTCCCATCTTAAGTTATCAAAATCATGCCAGGGACTCACTAATGGGGTACAGATTTTCTCCTAGGAGTTAGGGTACAGAGAGAACCGAAAGCAGTTTTTGTCCATGCAATTTCCAGATTGGCCAGCAGATGGCACTCAGCAGTGCACCTTTCCATGGAGGTGTTTCTTTCAATCTCTGTTTTCTTGTGTTTCGTACTGGCCCGAGCCAAGATTCAAAGCTGGCTCTGCTGGCTGAATTCATTGAAGAAAAGCGCCCCCCCCCCAACTCCCCCTTCTTTTTCCCTTGTAACAATTGACAGGGAGGAAGATGTCTGTTGCCTTCTCAGTCAGCGGCAGTGAACCAGTGGTTTTACCCCAGCTTAATATCTTGGGGGTGGGGGAGGGGAGCCCTTCCCAGCCACTACCGGGGTTTGGTAACTCATGTTTGTTGTTGGGTTCATCATTTCTCTGACCCTCACCCTCCTAGGAGTTGTGAAGCACTGTCCTGGTCTGCTGACCCCCAAAACAGGTCCCTCGGACAGCTTTTGGCTCTTTCTCCATTGTTTCTGTGGGAGAGTTGAGTCCTGCCTGCCTAATCTGATGCCATCTTCCCATAAGTACTTTGCACTTCTTTTTGTAGCTTAAAAGTTTCAGACTTGGGTTATTGATTACAGGCACTTTTTCTGATATAGGTTTTTATAACTATACATTCCCCTCTAAGTATTGCTTTGGTTGCATCTCATGAAATGTATTGTCATTTTTATTCCATTCAAAATATTTTCTAATATACCTTGTAATATCTTTTTGACTCATGGGTTATTTAGAAATGTGTTGTTTAATTTCCAAATATTTGAGGATTTCCCATATTTATTTCTGTTGTTGGTTTTAAATTTAATTCTGATGGAATTAGAAAATATAATTTATACAATTTCAAGCCTTTCAAATTTACTCAGATTGTTTTTGGCCTAGCATATGGTTTAACCTGGAAAATGTTTCTTGTGCATTGGAAAGGAATGTGTATTATGAAGTTGTTGAATGGAAAATTCTATATATGACAGTTATGTAGAGTTGACTGATAGTGTTGTTCAAATCTTCCATGTCCTTGTTAATTTTCCTTCCTATTGTTTTATTAAGTATTGAAAGTAGGGTATTGAAATTTCCAATTATAATTGTTGAATTATCTATTTCTACCTTCAAATCTGTTTTTACTCCATGAATTTTGAGGTTCTCTTGGTATGCAGGTGCATGTTTATAATTATATTTTCATGAATTGATCCTTTTATAGTTATGAAATGCCCCCTTTATTTCTAGCAATAGTTCTTGACTTAAAGTTTATTTTGTCTAATAGTAATATAACTGCTCCAACTGTTTTATCCTTGCTTGGTATATCTTTTTCCATTCTTTTACTTCAACCTATTTGTGTCATTGAATTTAATGTATGGTTTTCTTTCAGAATCATATAGTTTGTGCATTTTTAATACAATCTGACAACTTCTTTTTATTGGAGTGTTTAGATTTTTCATATTCAATGTAATTATTGATTTGGTTGGATTTACATGCACTGTTTTGGTATTTGTTTCCCATATGTTGCCATCTTTTTTGTTCCTCTGTTCCTCTTTGACTGCCTCAAAAAAAATATATTTTTTTACATGATATTTTAATTCTTCTGTTGATTTTTTAACTATATGTTTGAGTTATTTTCTTAATGATTGCTCTAGGGATTGCAATATGCTACTTAATTTACCATAATCTACTCCATATTAATACTAACTTAATGTGAGTAAAGTAGAGAAATCTTGCTCTAATGTTGCTGCATTCCTTATTCCCCTTCTTTGCTGTATTATTGTCTTATATATTACATCTATATACATTATATACACAATGGTATAGTTTTAGAATGATTGCTTTATACAATACTATGTGGTTTAAAGAAAAAAGAAATGAAAAAAATTGTTTATAGAGCCTTTTATATCAATCCACATAATTACAATTTCCATTGCTCTAAATTTTTTCATGTGGATTTGAGTTACTTTTTGGTGTCACTTGCTTTCAGACTGAAGGACTTCTTTTAGTATTTCTCATAATGCAGGTCTTCTAGCAACGAATGCTTTAAATCTATGTTTATGAGGGAATGTCTTCATTTTACCTAATTTTTGAAGAAAGATTGACTGGATATATATATATAATTCTTGGTTAGCATTTTTATTTTCAGCATTTTGTATGTGTCATTTCACTTCCTTCTCTCCTCCATTGTTTTATATGAGAAATCAGCTGTTAATCATATTGTTGTTGCCCTGTGTATAACAAATCATTTTCTCTTTCTGCTTTCTAGATTTTTTTGTCTTTGTCTTTTAACTGTTGTATATAATGTGTCTAGGTGTGTATCTCTTTGCATTTATCCTACTTGAGGTTTGTTGAACTTCTTGGATATGTATTTAATGTTTTTCATCAGATTTGGGAAGTTTTGGGCCATTCCTTCTTCCAATAATTTTTCTCCCCCCTTTTCTTTCTTTTCTTCTCCTGGAACTCTCATTATATATCTGTTTTTATGCCTGATGCTATTTCACTGTTCTTTGAGGCTGTGTTCATTTTCCTTCAATCTTTTTTTTCTCACTGTTCTTCATACTGGATAATTTCCATTCATTTATTTCAAGATCACTGATTATTTCCTCTGCCATCTATAATCTGCTGTTGAGTCTCTCTAGAAAAATTTTCATTTTACTTATTGTACTTTTCAACTCCAGAATTTCCATTTGTTTCTTTTTTATAAATTATATCTTCTTGTTTGAATCTCTCTTTGTTGGTTCATTGTTGTTATGCTTTCCTTTACATTTTAAAACATGGTTTCCTTTAGTTCTTTGAACATATTCATAATAGCTACTTCAAAGTTTTTGTTAAATCCGGTAACAGAGAACACTCAGAGGCAGTTTATATTGAATGCTATTTTTCCTAAGTATAGGTAATACTTTCCTGTTTTTTGCATATCTTATAATTTTGTTGAATATTAGACATTAAAAATATTGTAACAACTTTGGATTCTGACTCCCCCCCTGCCCCTGCCCCACAAAGGCCATTGTTGCTATTTTTTTCATTTGTTTTGTTTGTTTGCTTAGTTACTTGCCTAGGAAATGTCTATGAATCTCTCTTCCTATTTTCTCATCAAATTTTTGCTATTACTGTTTTTATTTTTAAGTCTAGCTTACTAAGAGTTTTCTCTGTGTCTGATAGCTGATTGGATAGAGGCTGTACTCAAACATCTCAAGCCAATAAACCTGCCATCCATGCTGATGAATTGTGTGTGTGGGTAGTGGAGCTGTATTAGTTATCTGTTGCTGCATAACAAATTATACCAAAGCTTAATGGCTTAAAACAGCATTTTTTATCTCACAGTTTCTGTGGGTCAGGAATCTGGGTATGGCTTAGCTGGGTCCTCCCCAGGTCCCTCATAGGCTGTAATTAAGGTGCTGTCCAGGTTGCAGTCATCTGAAAGCTTGACTGAAGAACGATCTGCTTCTGAGCTGCTCATGTAATTATTGGCAGGATTCAGTTCCCTGCAGGCTGTTGGATTGAGGACCTCAGTTCTTTGCTGGCTTTTGGCATAAGGCTGCCCTCAGTTCCTTGCAACATGTGCCTATCCATAGGGAAGCTCACAATATGGAAACTTGCTTTATTAGAGCACCAAATAAGAAGTGCCAGAGAGAGAGAAAGCAGGTAGAAGTCACCTAACTTTGGAAGTGACTTCATATTTGTTTTTTTTTTTTTTAATTTATTTATGCCCCCCTTGCCGCTTGTGTTGCTGTGTCCATTTGCTGCGTGTCTTCTCTGTGTCTGCTTATCTCCCCCTTGCTGTGAGGTCTTGCTGCATCAGCCCACCGCACCGCTCAGGCCGGCGTGCCCTCACAAGGAGGCCTCGGGACGCGAACCCAGGCCTCCCATATGGTAAACGGGGGCTCTATCCATTGAGCCACACCCGCTTCCCCCTATTTGTTTTAACATATTCTATTTATTAGAAGCAAGTCACCATGTCTAGTCTATACCCAAAGGGAGAGGATTACACAAGGGCACTAATACCAGGAGGCAAGGGTCATTGGGAGCCATTTTAGAAGCTGCCTACTTCAGGAGCACATTCAAAGTTCAGGCCATTTCAAGTAGACCCCGTCTTTTACTTTCTGCTGGATTCTTTCACATCTCCTCTGCACATGTACACAGCCTCAGGGCTGTGTGTACTAGATTTGGCCCTTTCCAGTTTTGCTATGCACACATGCAGCTTTAGCCAGGAATATACTTGTGCCAACCACAACTGAGGTTGTGAGGTAGACCTGTTCGCTCTCCCACTTGACTGCCTTGGAAACTTTCTCTTCAACCAATAATGCTGCCAAAAGTGTGTGTTGCCAACATCTTCAAACTGCTCAATCCCCCTTGGAGCACAAGAGAGAAGTTGCCAGTTTTAGCAGCTTGCCCCACCCTGAGGGAACCTCCCTACTGACTGAGCTAGGGAGAGGGGATGGGAGCAGTTTCAGGCTAGAACAGATTTTCACTGTTCTTATCAAAATTTTAGCAGTTTTTCAAGCATGCTGCTCCAAATGTTGTAGGTCTTTGGTCAGTTTTCAGAGTGCTACAATGGTTGTTTTTGTCAATTTGTCTGGCTTTATAGTTGTTTTTAGGGGTGAGGATTTGCTGATCTCTTTACTTAGCCATGGGCAGTTCTTCCACAATACCCGCCTTTTATAATATATTTTGTAACAGCCCCTTTGCTTCCTTGAAGTGAAATTGATAAAATTTAACCTATTTACACATAGTTTTAAAAATTACTATAATCCTCTAAACAAATATAAAAGAGAAATAAAAATACAGTCTCTCGTTGGAAATATTTCAATATTTAAATGCTAGACACAACTAAAAGAGAAGACAACCATCCTAAATTTCCAAAATTCCCCTTTGGGAATGGTACAATCCCACCAAGAACCAATGATGCAATCAGAACCGTCTAGACTCTTTATTTCCCCAGTTCTCGTGGGGGCAAGTTCTTTTTTGAAATTTTCCATGGCTGAAACTTTATCTCCCATAGTAAAAGTTTGCCAAAGCTCTCATCTCAAAAAACATGGAGTCACCTTCTGTATTTACTTCTTTCCCTCCTCTCATTCATCAATGCTCAGTTAATATCAAACTTTATCCTTTGCTACCAGTCAGGGAAGATTTTGACAACCAGATTTTTTTCTGCTTAGATTAATAAAGGTGGCAGGTTTATTTTTCCTCGAACATTTGTATAAATTGATCAATTATCGAAACAGTGGTACATGGTTTTATCAAAGGATATTAACCTCATAGGTGAAATGCCTTATTGCAGCTTTTCTAACGGGAACAGCTCAGAGGCATGTGGGGTGGAAGATACACATGGAGCCCAGTTAAGTTTCCCGTTGGGAAGGCTGAAGAAGAGAAGGTCCCGGGTGGCCCAGCCCAGGGACAAGAAAGTGTCTTTGGTGGGGTCCTGGGCACCTGGGATCAGGGAGAATTTAGAAGGCATCAAAGTTAAACCATGACCTAGGCATTCTTTCAATAGCAGAAATGTTCTTCCAATGATTTGGCCTCTCAATTTCTGAGAGACCCGCCTAATTTCACAGATGGTTGTTTCTATGAAAACTAGTGACATCATCCTTGCTTTTCTTAATCTCCTTTCTTTATAATTTACAAATTTCAAACTTTATTATATTAAGGTTCATTTTTTCCAGGAAACCTCTTCTTGTCCTCATCCCCAAATCTCCTCCTGCCACTGAATACATGGAGCACACTGATGTTTATCAACACCCTTGTAGTTTAGTTGGGTACGTCCATGTTGCCATTACGATTGCTTTGAAGACAAAGACCATGCCCGGTCCATCTCCATGTCCCTTCCAGTGCTGATCCAAGTAGACACTTGACAACCATTTTTGAGATAAACAATTAGCAAATAAATTGAATCACCTAAATAAAACATTGAGTAGATAGAAAGAATGAGGGGTGGAATGAATCACTGATTCAATTTCTGTTCTAGTCAAAGCAGTTTTAGGTGCAAAGCACAGAAACTAACTGAAGCCAGCTCAAGTGAAATGACACTAGGGGAGGGAAAGCCTTTTGATTAACAGCCCAACAGCATGTTTCTGTTGGGAGAGATGGAGAATTCCCCAAAAGGAAGTTGAAGTGATGATACTAAGTAACTGGGCTGGGAAGCCCAAATCAATAAATGTCCACTAGAAAGCTTTACTGATTATCTTAGACCTCAAGGCACAGAGGGACAGCTGGTCCTCAGGGGACAAGAATCAGAAAGTGAATAGATAAGAGCCAAAGCTGAAGGCTCCATCTACCAGGGGCCATGTGTCTTTTCTCATTTCTGTCCCTCTGTCTGTCTGTCCCTCCTCTCCTTTTATTCTGGCTGCTTGATTTTCTTTGTCTCTGTGGCTGTTTGGCAGTTTGATGTAGTTATGAAGTCCAAAAATCTTTGTTGGATTATGCTTGTAGGCTGTTCTGTTGATCTGGGCGTGATTGGGTTGTGCCTGGGGTGTTGACTGGGCCACGTCAGTAGGGTGTTCAGCCCCACCCCTTGGTGGGTGTGGGAATCGAATATAGGAGGCAAGGCAAAGGACAGAGGGAGCAGTTTTTGAGTTGCAGTTTTGATGCTGGAGTTTTGTAGTTGGAGGGAAGAACCTGAGATAGAGATGAGCCATTCGCCTGAGAGTTCACAGCTGGCCTTGTGGAGAGAAGCAAAGCCTAGAGAGCCTGATAGTCTACAGCTGACCATGTGGAGGAAACAGGAGCTAAGCCCGGAGAGAAATGCAGCCCCGGGAAGAGAGGAACCCGAGAAGCCTGAACCCTGGCAAACGCCGGCAGCTGTCTTGCTCCAACACGTGGCAATGGACTGTGGTGAGGGAAGAAAC
>JAQZBX010032463.1:0-15146 GCA_029593785.1 Cabassous unicinctus
TGATAAACCTTGTCAGAGATATGTCTATTTTATTAGCCTTTCAAAAAAGCTCCTTTTGGCTATTTCTTCTCTATTGCAATCTGGTTTTCTTTCATTTCATTGATTTAGTGTTTAATCTTTATTTTCCCTTTTTAAAAATTTTCTCTGGGTTTCTTTGTTCTCTGCTTGGCTCATTAAGTTTCAGCCTTTCTCCTTTTATAAAATAAGCATTTAAAGGCTATAAATTCTCCTCAAAATTCTGTTTTAGATTTATTGTATAATTTTTATATGTAGCATTTTTTATTGTTTCATTCTGTATACCTACTAATATTATGATTTAGAAGTATTTTCTATTTCCTGATATTTAGTATCTTTTTAGTGATTTTTAAATTATTGATTTCTAACCTAATCGTATTGAGGTCAGAGGAAATAATTTGTGTGATGCAGATTCATTGAAATTTGTTCCAACTTGCTTTCTGACTAGTATTCACTCAATTTGTGAATGTTCCATCTATGCCTGAGAAAAGTGCATATTCTCTTCTTATTAATTGCTGGGCTTTATATATGACTAACAGATTGGGCTTTCTAAGTTCAAATCTTATATATCTTCAGTTTTTTTTGCCTGGTCTGTCAATTATGGAAAGAAGAATGTTAAGATCTCTGATGTTTATAGAGTTATCTATTTCTCCTTAAAATTCTGTAATTTTTGCTTTGCATGTTTTGAGGCTATTAATGCATGTATGCTGTGATCTATTCCTAGCGAATTGTACTATTTATGAGGTGACCTTCTTCATGATAATGCTTTGACTTAATATCTTTTGATATAATTATACAATTATATTATCCATCCTTCAACTTTCAACCTTTCTGTATCTTTTTGTAATATGTCACTTATAAATAATATATAGGTGGAATTTTAAAAATCCAGTTGACATTTTATCTTTTAAGCGGCATTACCAACCTATAAACACTTTCATTTCTCAACTTGGATTTTCCTGGATCATTCAGGTAATATACATTGAAACCCCAAACTTTTGTGAGGGCAGGCTCGTGATAAAAGTGACCAGAGAGAGTTTAATAAACAGGTTGTTTGCAAAGGTGAGGAGCAGGGTAGTCATCATGGAGCAGTGGAGCCCTCAGGCCTAGGAACAGGTGGGCAGCCATCTCCTCTGTGGGGTCTCAAGAGGCAGGTGGAGGGAGGTGCACCTATGAGTGTATCACCAGAGGAGAGGAGTACAGACCAGATCACATTCAATAGGGAAGGACAGGGTGCTAAATACTCCTAATTCTGCTTCTCTAATGCTTCCCATTGGCTGAACCAAACAGAAGAGGGAAAGGAGGCCAGTTGCTGTGTCCACAGAGGTCAGCCTTCCTGAGCACAGAGCAGGATGGAGAAAGGTGGGCCTGGTCTGGAGGGGCACAGTCCACAGTCCAGCTGAACAGTGGTTTCTTAACTCTTTGGCTAGAACATATTACCGGTTTCCATTTGTAAAATTGGGTTGTTGACCGCTATCTCGCTTTAATTTATCACGTTTCTTTCCTTGTCTTGCTTGACTGTGGCCAGATGGCTTTCATACACATTGGTCCTTGGTGTGTTACCTTACGCTAATCCCTATTGGGCATTATCTGAAGCAAGAAATAAGAGCTTACACTCAAAAGTCGTGGGACTGGGTGCACATCCAGAGGCCTGGGTGAGGTCCTGGGTCTTCCAATAACAAGCTTTGACATTGCTGTCTCTCTTTCCTCCTCTGACCTTCAGAGTTGATGGTTATTAAATGGAGATGGTGAAGGGCTCCTTTCCGCTCCAATATTCCATGATTCCTGGAAGTCCTGCAAGGGAGAGAGTGGGCTTTGGGGAGGAGAAAAATAAACATATCAGCTCTGGTTAGTTCTGGGCCTTGGGTTCTCTGAGTGACTAAGGTGGTCATGATGATGAAGAAGATGATGATAATATTATTAATACTATCATTTAGCAGCACTTACCATGTGCCAGAAATTATACCAAGTGCTGAACACACACTAGCTCATTCAGTCCTCCCACCACCCTCTGCCACAGGTCAGATGATTTCCATTTTCTGCTCAGAGAGTTGAATGACTTGCCTAAACTCACACGGCTCGTGAGAAACCATGCTCAGATTTGAATGCAGCGTGGCTTTATTGAAAATAAACTGTGTTCTCAACATCAAAAATGTCTTTCTCTGCAGTCAGTGTGACTCTGGATCCAGATACAGCTCATCCGGTGCTGCTTCTGTCTGAGGACTTCAGACAAGTGATCCATGGGCCTTTCCAGAAGAATCTTGACCCTTCTTCTAGGAGATTCAGTGCCTTTCCCTGTGTCCTGGGCTGTGAGGGCTTCACCTCAGGAAAACACTATTTTGAAGTGGATGTGGGGGAAGGAACTGCATGGGAATTAGGGCTTTGTGTGGAGAATGTGCAGCGGGGCATGAGCATGAAGCAGAAGCCTGAGTTTGGATGCTGGGCCATTAGGCTGTGCAGAGAGAAAGGCTATGTAGCACTTACTTCTTTCCCAATTTACCTTCATCTGAAGGAGCACCCCTTGCTTATAGGGATTTTTCTAGACTATGAGGCTGGATTCATATCCTTTTACAACATGACAACTGGCTCCCACATCTTCACCTTCCCAAAGGCCTACTTCTCTGATACCCTTCGGCCCTATTTCCGGGTTTATCAGTGTTCTCCGTTGTTCCTGCCTCCTCCAGATGAGTAAGGAAAGGAGCACAGTCTCTCTTTGTTTAACCAGCAGAGAGAATGTAACATAAATCCTGTTCTAACGGAAATTTGGTCTGTTTTCTTCATTGCCATTTCCCCAGTGCCCAGAAGAGTGCCGTGCTTATAGTGGATACTTAGTAAATTTGTGTTGAATGAATGGATATAAAGCTGTAAAAATGGCACAGGTCGTCAGCCTGACCTGGGACAAAGTGTGGCAGCAGTGACGATCATCTGTCTTCTCTCCATCCCTCTTCAGTGGGTTCAGGGCTGTGATTTCCAAGAGTCCTTGGGTGACAAGAAAAGCCAGTGATTACCCCAGAGACTAGGAGGCTTATGTACTTCCAGTCCATTTTGAAGTTACATGGGAGAATGAAGGAAAGCTGAATTGTCTCTGCCAACTGCATAAAAGAGCAGGAAAATCAAAATGGCAGGGGCTCTTCCAACCATGATGTGCTGATTAACACTCTGAGCTGCATCCCTCGATGAGACAGTAAGTACAGACAGCTACCATCCTAGTGGGCTCTGCTGGGGCAATAACCAGAAAAGTGTGAGAGGAGAGATAAAAGTGGCTTACAGCAAAATGCTTCAAATGGGAAAGGGCTGAAGAGTCAAAACAAATTCTGATGGGGGACTCAGTGCTGGAAAATAATCTGACATTTTTCATACTGGGCTAGAGTGGGCTGTTTTGAAATATTTTTAAATTTCAATAAATACTTGTTGCTGGAATGGTTATTGAAAGTTTTTATTATAACTCTTTAGGGGTTTATTCTGAAAACTGCATTCCATGTCAAACTTAAATTATCATACCAGAGTGAAACAATGGGAGGACAATAGTGAAAGGCAAAACACAAACAGTAATAACAATGGTAAGTAAAGGTCATTAGATGCTAAATTTCACATTAAGTTATATTTGATAAAAAAGGTGATGTTTGCTGATGGTGAGGTCCTCTGACATCAGCATTTATATCATAATTTTTCTCAAAAGCAGTAAATGGGACAATTGTCCATGGATTTTTTTAAGACTTTCTATATGATAAGAGTATGTCCAGTGCAACAAGGAAAATGAACATATAATGACTGCAAATTCCCCTCAAGAAGTCTCACTAGGAATAATGGAAATGAAGCAGTGGATGTCAGAGGCATGGTTAGGCATCCATTTCTGCCCAAAGGAAGAAATAGGAAGGTAAGACCGTGGCCCACATTCCCCAACCTCGCAAGTTCTCTCATTAGGGTGATAGAGGCTGGGCTGTCACCATGGAGGAAGCCCGGTCTCATCTCTCTGTCCCCACAGGCTGGGAGGACTGCCTCAGCTCTGGGCCTAGAGCCCACTGGGTAACGGAAACTCCATCTGAATATTGCCAAGTTAATCTCTACTTCATAGGGGCCTGCAGTCCCACCTTACCCAAGTGTAGTCTTGCCCAGGGAGGAGAGGGGTCTCAGAGGAAATTCCACGTGTTTAAATGCTTAGATTGATGAACAAGAAAGAATGGTAATAAAATAAGCGTTCAAGTAAAGAAACGTTTTTTTGTTGTTTTTTTTTAATTAACAAACTTTTGGAAACCATAAGGAAAAGATAAAATTAGAAATGAAACAATAATCCTGCTGGTCCTTGGAAGTGGAGGTGGGGGGACATTAGTCTAAGATAAAAAAGCGAGAATGCAGAAATGTAAAAAAAGGAACACAAAAGAGCTTACACTGAAAATGAAATAATTTTATAATTGTAAGAGTACAGAAGTATATAGATTTGAAAATGATTTTTTTAAAAAGAAATATAAATGATCTAACTGACCTAAGAAGGGAAAGAAAATCTAAACGGACTAATATAAATGAAATTGAGAAAGATACAGCATTCCAATTAAAAAAAATAAAGCAAATAAGATTTTATGGCCAAATTTTAAAAAGAGAATAGCAATTCATTGTACCCCTGAGGATTAGATTAAGTTCTATATAGAGTAGAAAACCCAAAATAACAGTGGTTTATTTCTCTCCCAGTAAAGGAATCCAGATATAGAAATCCAGGAAGTCCAAAAAGTCCACGCCTGGTATGCTAACTCCACAAAATCACCAGGCTTCTTCCAGAAATCTCTCCACCATCCCTAGGATCCAAAAGAGCTAAAGCTCCAGCCATCACACCTGCAACCCAAGCTGTAGAATGGAGAAAGCATCATAGAAGTAGGGCAGAAGGCATGCAACTGCTATCTTTTCCTGTAGTTTCCTAAAAACTCACATGCACCCTTCTGCTTAGATCACATTATCCAGAACTTAGGCCATGGCCACACCTAGGGAGTCTGGCAAATGTCTTTTTTCAGGGTGGCCAGCTAAAAACCAAAGGTTCTATTAAGGGAGAAGGGACATTGGGGTAGACAACCAAAAGTCTCCTCCACACTTTGATGTTATTTAACTGTTACAGTTCATGGATAAATAGGAAAAGCCTAGAAAATCATTGATACCAAAACTTGACAAAGATACCCCCACCCCACAAAAAAATTGAAATTAAATCTAATCTAACTTATGACTATTGAAACAAAAATATTAACTTTGATCACAGGTAACAGGGCTTATTGGTGCATTAAAAAAATAATATTCTGGGGAGCAGATGTGGCTCAAGCGATTGAGCGCCGCCTTTGACATGGGAGGTCACAGGTTTGGTTCCTGGTGCCACCTGAAAAAACAACAACAACAAAGCAAAACAAAAAAAACCAACTCAGGGAAGCCGATGTGGCTCAGTGGTTGAGTGCAAGGTCCTGGATTCAAGAACATTCTACAATGAGGAATATAAGGGTGATTCAATATTAAATGAGAAAAATATACACTCATTCCAATGGATGCTAACAAGACAGGTGACAAAATTCTACATGCCTTTCTGGTTTAAAAACAGAATAAAGAAACCCTAATAGAATAGCAGTAGATGGACATATCCTTTTCATGACCATATGTATACATGTAAAATGTCCTAGAGGCACATCAATGAAAATTAGGAGCAATATAGGGTTGCCCACTATCGCTGCAAGTATTTTTCATAGTTCAGGAAGTACTAGCTAGCGAATGTGAACAAGGAAGAAGAGGGGCAGGGAAGAAAGAGAAAGCTCACGTTTACGGAGTGTTTTTTATATACCAAAACCTTTCTGTGTATTTTGCGTGTATTCCTTCCCACCACCCTCTAGGTAGGTTACTGTTCTTTCCACAGAAGAAGAATGCAGATACACAAAGATGATAAGTAACTTGCCTAAAGTCACAGAGCTAAGATGTGGTAGATCCAAGATGATATGATTATAGCACTGGAAAATTGAAGATAATCTACAAAAATTAACAATAGAACTCAAAAGTTGACTGATCACAAAATACACAAAAATCAATATCCTGGCTCTAATCAAAATTTTAAAAATTATCTTTAGTTTCTATTGTACATATAGAAATGTACAATAGAAACTAAGATTAAAAAGTGCCTAGGATAATGAGAAAAGCAGAGGGAAATATTTTATAACTTTACGAGGGACTATACTGGTTATTGTTGCACAATAGTCCCACAGATACAATGGCTTAAAGCCACCGTAGTTAATATTTCACAGTTTCCCTGGGTCAGGAGTCCAGGCGTGGTCTAGCTGGGTCCTCTGCAAGGCTGCAGTCAAGCTGTCAGACAAGGCTGGGTTCTCATCTGAGGCTCGACTAGGGAAGGCTCTGCTTCCAAGCTCACAGGGCTGCCAGCAGTGTCTGGTCCCTTGCCGGCTGCTGGACTGAGCACCAGAGCTTCCTGCAGGCTGTCAGCTGGAGGCCACCCCATTCCTTGCCACATGGCCCTCTCCACGTGGCGGCTCACAGCACCACTCCAAGCCAGCAAGGGAGAGTCTCCCGGCAGGGTGGAAGTGACAGCCTCGTGTAGCCTAATCACGTACATCCCACCGCCTTTGCTGTGTTCTACTGGTTAGAAGCAAGTCACAGGTCCTGCCGCCGCGCACACAGAGGGGGCTACGCCAGCTCGAGCACCTGAAGACAGGGCTCGCGGGGCCACCTCAGAGTGCCTCTGCCACAGGGGTGTCAGAAAGCTTAAAAGTGTGCTCTACTCATCCTCTAAGAAAAGCTCAGTACAACATAAAGATGTCTGTTCTCCAAACTTAATCTAGAAATTAAAATACAAGGATTATTTTTATTTTTTTTTTAAACTTTATTTCAACTTCAAAAAATAAAATAACAGACAAAAGGCAGCTTAACAATTTATGGAATCATAACTTAAAAAAATCCTGTCCAGACACATTTAATCCTAAAAACATTCTCAATTGTTTCTCCAGTGTTCTGAAAGATGAATAAATGAGCACAGATTGGTTAAATGACATGATCAAGGTCTCCTTGTGAATGAAGAAACTGGAAAAAAAAAAAGCTTCATCATACTCACATCTCATAAAACTAAATCCATATTTTTTTACCTTTAGCACTGTATTAGTCAGCCAAAGGGGTGCTGATGCAAAGTACCAGAAATCTGTTGGCTTTTATAAAGGGTATTTATTTGGGGTAGAAGCTTAAGTTACTTCCCTCACCAAAGTCTGTTGCCACGTGTTGGAGCAAGATGGCAGCCGGTCTCTGCGAGGGTTCAGCCTCCCTCTTCCTCCTAAGGCTCCGTGGTCCCAGCTCCTTCAGGCTTTGTCTCTCTCCCTAGGGCTTGATTCTTTCCAGGCTCAGCTGCTCTGCTCTCTTCACAAGGCCAACTGTAAACTATTAGGCAAACAGCTCGTCTCTTCTCCGGGCCTCTGCCGTGTCTAATGGAACCTTCTCTCTTTCCTCACATATCCGCTTCTCTGTGTATTTATTTCCCGGGCTCCAGCATTAAAACTCCAACTCTCTTCTCTGCCATGTCGTTTTCTCTGTGAGTCCCCACCCACCAAGGGGGTGGCGACTCAACGTCCTACTGACGTGACCCAGTCAAAGCCTTAATCATTATTTAATCAAGTAAAAGTGAAACCTCTGAATTCAATACGATCTAAGGGTATCACTAGTACAGAGGAGCAGACCAGTTTACAAACATAATCCAATATCTATTTTTGAAATTCATAAATTCCAAACCGCTACAAGCATTGATATAGCACCTTCTTTACTTTGCTAAAATATATTACAATATTACTGATAACTATAGTCTCTAAGTTACATTAGTTGTATTTTCCCCATGTATCACCATAGTCTTAATACTTTGTAATAGAGGAACATTCTTGTATTTGTACTATTAACCACAATCCTCATCTACCACTGAAATCACTATATTATACAGTACCTAGGTCATCCTCTAGCTGTCTTTCAATTAACATTAACCTCCCTAGACTACCCCTTTCAGCCACAATCACATTTATAAATCAGCAGTGTTAGTTATACTAATTATAATGTGCTACCATCAACCCTACCCATTTCCACATATTTACAATCAACCTTATTAAACATTCTACATACATTCAGCATCAGCTCCCCCTTCTCATCCCACATTCTGTCTCTTAAATCTATATAGTCCATAGTTTAACTCCATAAGTTTACTCATTGTATTTAGTTCATAGTAGTGAGACCATACAATATTCATTCTTTGTGTCTGGCTTATTTCACTCAACATAATGTCCTCAAGGTTCATCCATGTTGTCACGTGCTTCCCCAGTTCATTTCTTCTTACAGCTAAATAGTATTCCATCATATGTACATACCACATTTTTTTATTCATCAGCTGATGGGCACTTAGATCGTTTCCATCTTTTAGCAATTGTGAATAATGCTGCTATGAACATTGGTATGCCAATGTCTATTCACGCCCTTGCTTTCAGTTCTAGTAGCAGGATTGCTGGATCATATGGCAGTTCTATATTTAGCTTCCAGAAGAACCGCCAAACTGTCTTCCACAGAAGTTGCAGCATTTTACATTCCCAGGATTTTTATTTTATAACTTGAAAATTTTATCAGGTGCTAAAGTTCATCTGAAAGAAAAATGTTTTAGAATAGCCAGGAAATTTTTGAGAGAATTAACTATGAGAAGAATAGCCATAACAGATATTAAAATATTAATATAAATTCAGGAATCAATGATACTGACTTAAGAAGAGACAAATGGATGTCTGAAAGAAAACTGTTGATTTTCATTGTAATATAGTGAAGGATAAAAATGGTACTACAGGTCAGTGGGGAGATGAATTATTCCACCAATAGTAGTGGAACATTTGATAAGTAAAAAATTTTCCAGCATAAAATTTCTAAATGTAAAAAATGAATTTATTAAAATCCCAAATGAAAAAGCAACTTACCTTAAGAAACCAAACCAAATGCAACCAAGACCAACAATAACCTTAGCATGCACATCAGAAAGGATAAGGGAACATAAAAACTCAAAATGAAAAGTCCGAGTTCTGTAGGGCAAGCCACAAGTTGAATACTCTGATGAAGGTAACAAATTCCCCAGGAGAAGCAGGCTGACTTAAGTAGAGATAGAAATTCTTCTTTTTGACTGCTGAAATTCTCAGTTCTCACTTTAAGGCCTCCAACTAACTGGATGAGAAATCTCCTCATTGCTGAGGGAAATCTCCTTTGTTGCTTGTAGGTGCAATAAACTGACTAATAATGTAAATCCCTCTAGGAAATGTCCTCACAGAGTAGCAATCAGGCCAGTGCTTGCTTAACCAAACAACTGGACACCATAACATAGTCAAATTGACACATGACATTAATCGTCACACCTACTTTAGTCTCTTTTTAATTCCTAGGATTGCAAAGCCTCATTGGGGTGCAGTTTAGGGTTGCATAGTGGAAAGGTTGGGAGCCACAACTGGGTACTCCAAGACGGGTTTTGGTCCATTCGGATCCACAACCTGATTATACCTCCTCCCTCTTCTCATTGTAGCAGGGTGGTAAGAAATATTCTTTCTCATGTGGATATCCCTCTCCTGGTGAAGCTTGCTGAAGTCACAAGTGGGACCCCATTTCAACATTCCCTGTGTGCACATTTTCTTGCATTGGTGTCCTGTCTGATGCACCCCTGTCAGGCACCCGGGGGCTCCCTGCTTGTCCTCAGTGTGCTCTGGACTATAGCAGGTCTCATCCAGAAAGTCTTGTCAACTCTATCCTGGATTGCTGGGGCTGGTTCCTTAAATGGTCCACATGATTTGGAGAACTGATATGGCTCATGTAAGATGGAGGTACAACTTTTTCTGCCTCCCCACCTCTCCATATTTGTCACCATAGTGCAAGCATCTGCGCTCATGTTTCAGGAAAGGGAGCAAGGGAGGGGATGAATCACCGTGGAGCAGACCTCTAGCACAGTGACACAAAGGACAATCTGGTGGATGAGAAGGGACAGAACTTTATAATTAAGCAATGGAAGTGGGCGCTCAGAGTTCTAACAGCCAGGGTTTCCTTCCAATCCCTTCCCTTCTTTCCCATCCAGTGATATCTCAGCACTGAGCCTCTTGGATATCTCCATGAACTCTTGTTCCAAAGTCATTTTTTATTTATCCCAACAGTGTCCACATATCTGCTCTTTCTTTAGCTTGGCTGTGCATAGAAGCCTCCTGAGAATCTTCCAGGCTGAGTCCTGGTCACATCACCTCTCAAGATGTATTCCCTTTCTCTTCACTTCCTCTCTTGTTCTCCACATCGCCCGGCCTCCCAACCCCCTTATAGTTCCCAGGTAGAGTGAATGGCCTCAGCAATGAGAAGTCCTGTTGTAGACAGGGACATGACAAAGCTGCCTCCGAGAGTGAGACTTCCAGAAGTATGGAGCTGAAATTGAATCAGCCCAAGTCACAATTAGTGAGAAACACCACGCAGCTCCTGCTACACAGTCAACTGAATAGGGATAGAGTAGAGGACCATTTCTTTTTCACAAAACAGACAGAATGTTCTTGAATATAAATGCAATCCAGCTATCTGCTTGCTCAAAACCTTTCAATAACTTTTCATGCCACTCTTTGTCTTTTTCCTTGATTTTACTGAACAAATATTTATTGAGCACCTAAGTGCCACGCCTTCTTCTAGGCCCTGGAGCACAGCCGAGAGAAATAGGGCCCTACTCATGAATGTTCCATGGTCAACAGGACTTTGGTCAACAGGACTATCCAGCCTCAGCACCCCCTGCCCCCCTCCAGTCAGCTGCTTCCCTACAGTCTCGCACAACTTCTCTAAATTATGAATCGGCCCATCTCCCTCCCTTTCATGCTGCTTACTCTACCACAGTTGTCTTCCTGCCGCTCTTCCTTTGGCTAATTCTGTCTGATCCTTTGGCCAGCCCTCAGCTTACTTATTACTTCCTCAAAAAGGTACCTCTTTCCTCCGAGAACTAAAACAGGACTTCCAGTGTGGTCCCTCACAGCATTCTTGCTTGTCCTTCTTAGGACTCAGAGCCAGATTGTTACTGTTGTTTTACTGTATGTCCCTCCCCTAGTCCCTGAACTCTGTGAAAGGGGAGATTGTGCTTGTTTTGTTCATCACTTTACCCATGTGACCAGCCCAGTGTCAGGCACACAGGAGTCACCCAAAGGCTACTGGGTGAGGTTGACTGAATGGAGACCAGCAAACTAAAGAATAATAAAAATCACAGGACAGATTCATGTCTCAGCTGTGCACAATGGGGGGAAGAAAACAAAGGCAAACAACCTGGCCTTCAAGTCAAACTTGACTCCCTTTGAATTCCAACTAGATAAGAAACTTAGCCCGTTTTAGACTCAGTCTCCCTTTCTTTAAATAAAGGCTAAATGCCTGGCAGAGAGCACACACTCAGACGCATGACTCTGCTGATGGTGCTAATTAGAAGTAAGCTTCCCATTCTACTCCCTGAAGAGCCCTTAGGAGGAAAGAGGAGACCCTGCTGTGGAGAGGCCATGACTTCTTGGTTCTGCTCAAGAACTTCTATTTCTGTATGATGGCTCTATGCATAACTATCGGTTTCTTTGCTCTGTGTATGAAACAGATATCCCTTCTCCTCTGATTAACATAAAGGGGAAAAGGCATGGGATTGAGTTAAGTGCCATTGTGTCAACTGAGTGGATTTACATTTCCTCCTTGACATACATTCATCCATTAAACAGATATTGACGGAATGCCTACTATATGCCAGGTTGGGGCACAAGGCTGGATAAGACACTGGTTTTGTCCTCAAGGAGATTCCAACCGTTGGGGAAAACAGCACATTTAAATGTGTGATTATGACACAGGAAGATGAATACAATAGGGACAAAGAAGACTCAGATGCAGACTCTAGTCATCAGGCAAGAAGGAGGAGATCTAACAGGATCAACAGGAAGGAGATCACCAGTTCAAGAGTCTGGTGAAGACTGTTCCAGACCCAGAGAACAGCAGACGGGAAGGCATGGGCTGAGGAGAGAGAGAACATGATGCTTCCAAGGAGCCCCCAGAAGTTAGGTTTCCTAGATCCTACAGTCAGAGGGAGACACAGGCCAGATCTTGATGGACTTTACTTTTCCCTAAATGCTAATGCACGCTCTTAATGAAGTTTAATCGGGAGAGTCACATGATGCAATTTATGTTTTAAAAATTCACCAAAGTAGTGTGAAGCATGAATTAGATAGGGAGAGATTAGAGACCTGTGGAGGCTAATACAGTATTCCAGAGAGAAAAAGATGAGCACTTGAACTAAGGCTGTGGCAAAGAAGCTGGAATGAAAGGGGTCATCCTAGAAGACATTAGCAAGATGGAATCCATAGGATTTTGTGGCTCATCGGGTAAGAAGGGAAAGTCAGAGAGGCTGTATAGCTTAATAATTATAATATATAATTACAATAATTATAGTATATAATATATAATTATAATAATCCTCACAACCTCATGAATTGGATACTGTTATGGCTAACTGACTTGCCTAAATTTACCAAGCTAGGAAACAGCATATCTCATAGAGATTTGAGGCAATATTTCTCTAGAGTCATGCTATTACCTTCCATGATCCAGACAGAATCCAGGACGGGTAGATCTGTAGGGCTATGGATAGTTGTAGGACTATGGAAGTGCCTGTGAGAGATCATTGAAGTAGAGATGAAAGAGACAAGGATACGATAACATACTTGGCTCTGTGGGAGAAGTATGAAAATAAGCAGTATCTGCTGAGATTGGAACCAGTCTTACCCAAAGAAGATAAAGAAAGAGAAGAGAAGAGAAGAGAGCTTAAGACAGAACCCCAGAGGTCACTGGCAATGAAGAGACTGGAAGAAAAGTGAAATCTGATGAAGGGAATTGAGAAGACATCAGAACAGCAGAAGAAGCACCCAGAGAGAGGTTTGTCAGGAATGTCAAGGGAAGGAGGAGTTTCCCACAGGGACAGTCAACAGTGTTGATTGCTATTGAGGTACAAAGTAAGACTCTGTTTTCAAAAACCTGTCATTCATCACACCTCCCCTCGCCATTGGTCCGTGCATGGGCTCTTTTCACTCAGACCTTTATTCAAGAATACATATACTCATTTTCAATACACATCTATGAATGCATCACCAAACCTGAAACTGGGGCATTGACAATAATGTACACCTTGCCGCTCGTCTGCCACCTGAAGTAAACACCATTGTAAAGTTTGCTTCTCATTCCCTTGCCTTTCCTTTTAATTTTGAAATAATTATAGATCCACAGGAAGTTTCAAAGAGTACAGAGAAGTCCTCTGTACCCTTCACTCAGTTTCCCCAAATAATTATACCTTACATACTCTAGTGCAATACGAAAACCGGAAATTGGTACAATGTGTTTGTATATTCTATGCCATTTTATCATATGTGTAGATTTGTGTAACAACCACCACAGTCAAGGTAGAGAACTATTCCATTACCACAAATATCTCCCTCGTGTTCCTCCTTTATAGTCACACCCAAACCCCACCCCACCCCCACTATTCCTAACCCCTGGCAACCACTAATCTTTTCTCCATCTTTATGATTTTGTAATTTCAAGAATGTTGTATAAGTGGAATCATATCATATGTGAAGTCTGTCCGAGTTATTTTGTGTGTCAATAGGTTATTCCTTTTTATTGCTGAGCAGTTTCCATTGTACGGATGTACCACAGTTTAATTAAACATTCACCGATTGAAGAACACTTTTGTTGTTTACAGTTTGGGCTCTTACAAATAAAGTGACTATGAATATTCATGTACAGGTTTTTGTGTGAGCATAGTTTTTATTTCCCCAGGTTAGATGCCCAGGAGTACAACTGCGGGATCACAGAGCAAGTATATGTTTAGGTTTTCAAGAAACTGCCAAACAATTTTCCAGAATGGCAATACCACTTTATAGTCTCATTAACAATGTTTTAGAGATCCAGTTTCTCCACATCCTTGCCAGCATTTAGTATTGTCACTATTTTTGTTTTGTTTTGGCTTTCAACAGTTTGATTATAATGTGCCTTATGGTGGATCTCTTTGTATTTACTATTCCTGGACTTCATCGAGCTTCTTGGATGTATAGATTCATGTCTTTTTATCAAATTTGGGAAGTTTGGGGCCATGATTTCTCCAAATATTCTTTCTGCCCCTTTTTCTTTCTCCTCTCCTAGAATTCCAACTGCAATATGTTGGTATGCTTGATGGTATCCCATCTCTTATACTCTGTTCATTTTTTTTTAATCTTTTTTTTTCTGTTCCTCAGACCAAATAATTTCAATCCACCTATCTTCAAGTTCACTGATTCTTTTTTCTGCCTGCTCAAATCTGCTGTTGAACTACTCTAGTCAAGTTTTCGTTTCATTTGTTTTACTTTTCAGCTTCAGACTTTCTGTTTGGTTAATTTTTGTAATTTCTATTTGTTTATTGATATTTTCTATATGTTGAGATATCATTCTTCTGGTTTCCTTAACTCTTTGAGCATTTTAATACATTTTAATGCTTTTTCTAGTTAGTCCAATGTCTGTGCTTCTTCATGGACAATTTCTCTTAATTTCTCCTGTGACTAGGCTATACTTTCTTGTTTCTTTCCATGCTCCATATTTTTGTTGTTGTTGTAAAAACTGGATATTTTGAAAATTATAATGTGGTAACTCTGGAAATCAGATTATTCCCCCTTCTCAGGATTTGATTTTGTCATTTGTTGTGACTTGTAGTTGTTTGCCTGTTTAGTGACTTTTCTAAACTGTTTTTGTAAAGACTGACTCTTTGCAGTGTGTGTTCTCTGAAGTCTCTGTTCCTTTAGCTTGTGGTCAGCTACTGTTTTGATAGAGATTTCTTTGAAGGCCTAGAGCCAAAAAAGAAAGGAAGAGAGAGAAAAAGAAGAAATGAAGTAAAATCACTTCTTATCTTTTCAGGTTGTCTCTGTGATGGGGTACTCCTTCAACACTTAGGCCATTTACAACTCTGCCTAGGTCTCCACTTCCTGCTTGTACTGACCCTACAGGTAAAAGCTTAGGGTCTTCTTGGGTCTTTGCTGAGCATGTGCCCTGCCTGAGGCATGTGTATGGCTCTCTAAATTCCCTTGTGTAGGCAGGAGCTT
>JAQZBX010032463.1:15246-25942 GCA_029593785.1 Cabassous unicinctus
AAAAAAAAAAAAAAAAAAGGCAAGAACCTTGTATCAGTCCTTAGGCAGCCCCCAGACAGATCTAAACACACAAATGCAATTCTTTGAGCACAGAGTCTGCTCTGCTCCTTCCAGAATGAGGAGCCAGGGTCCCACACTGGGAATGTGGACTGCCATCTTGATGAAGGTCACTGAGCCACGGAGGGGAGTGGAACAAGGGCAAGTAAAAATGCCATAAAGCTCTCCTTCTGTTTATAAGTTGCCTCTCCCTTGATTCGGCATTCATTAAGTTCCTGTAAAACTTTGACTACTTTTCAGAGTTCTGACAAAGTTGATTCTGACAGTTTTTGCTCATTTTTTGGTGTTTCTGTGGTAGGATGGACCTTTGGAACTGAATTGCCTACTTGAATGTTTTCATTGACATCTGCCTAAATTCACTAACTTTTGGATCAACTTAGAATTATTAACATTGAATTCAAAAGGGTTTTATATAAATAAAAAAATTTAAAAACTGATTTAAAATAATAAATAAAACTCTAAATTTATCAATGTCAAAAAGCATTCTCCAAAATTTTCTTTTAGGGTTTGCAGCCATTTTACATGATAATAATTGATAATAATTAAAATGTTCTGCATATTGATTCATGTTAGAAAAATGTGTAAAATTATTGTTATTGATTTATATTATTAAAATTTTCAGTTTCAACATAAATTCTCATGCTTCTCTACCTAGGTCACAAATAAGCTTTTCCTTTCTTTGGAGTTTCAAATTTAGCTTGTTCATATGCAGTGTGATATTGGTGAAAGATTGTAAATCACACTGCCATGTTTTATCTTTAATTACTGAACATTTGGCAAGCATTCCTTTTGTTTCAAGAAAATATTGGAGTTAGCAGTATAGTAAATCTTAGCAAAATTTCACCATGATTTAACCAATGAGCATTTGCAAAATACACAAAATCATTAAATTCATTGTCATCAATGTTTTGTCAACATTTCCATAAACTGGCAATAATACACAGCATTTGCACATATATACTGAATGATTTTAACAACTATGCACATGACACATTTCATAGAGTCTGCTTAAGAAAATTAAGCACAAGTTTTTCAGGAGATACCAAACATTGGAAAGAAACAATAAGAGAAATATCTCATTTTAAAATTCAAAATAATTTGATTTTTGACCTAAAATAACTGAAGCATCATCTATCATGATAGAAACTAATACCTGAAATTCTTCTTTGATGAATATAAAAGATTGAAAATAACAATGCCATAAATTTGATTTTTTAGATTGCAAATTGACAGCTTTTTTTTGGTGGTAAATTTGTTAAGTCCTTTGAGAAAAAAAATATGTACCCAAAAGATATTGTGGTAATATATTTTATACCACAGGATGACTTTAAAGCTAAAGAAAAGTAGTTGCAATTTTTCAATTTTGAATCAATTGATCTTTGTCATTGTTAGAAAGGTATTGTATTCTTTAACAATTTTTTGGTGATTAAAAGATCTTTTGCTTTTTGCAAAATATTATTTTTAGCATTTCCCCATACTTTCTAACAAAATTTATATAACTGAAATAATTTCGCTTTACCTTCTTCCTTATAACATTTATTTTCTTTGCTGTGCAAGACCCTAAGCCCACTTTACAGCTTGCCAAAGTTACAAGTTCAGATTCTGTTAAAAATCATTAATATTTTTTGCTGGACATTTAGTTTTTATTTTAGACAATAAATATTTGTTACCTTTTGGACTGCTGAGAGAAAATTTCCTATCAAATCCACAATGTATTTGATGAAAATGTCTCTAATATTGTCCATTTTATCTTATTAAAACTTTTTTTCCCACAACAAACTGCTTTATAGTTTTGTTCATCATTATATTACAAGTACTTTTCATGATGAAATTTGTAACATAGCTTCTTCCAGTCTTTTTAAAATTTACTGTTCTGATTGTGGTACTAGCTTTGCATCTCCACTCAATTCTGCATCATAGCATGCTTTCATTTAAAAATTTTTAATTTGTTCTTATTTATTTTTAATTATATACTACATTAACAAATGAAAGGGAAAAAATGACATGATCATCTCAATTGATGCAGAAAGGGCATTTTACAAAATCCAGTATCCTGTCTTGATAAAAACACTTCAAAAGATAGGTATAGAAGGAAAAGTCCTTCAATATGATAAAGGGCATATATGAAAATCCCACAGCCAACATTGTACTCAATGGGGAAAGGTTGAAAGCTTTCCCTCTAAGATCAGGAACAAGACAAGGATGACCACTATCACCAATGTTATTCAATATTGTGCTAGAAGTTCTAGCTAGAGCAATGAGACAAGAAAAAGTAATAAAAGGCATCCAAACTGGAAAAGAGTAAAACTCTCACTCTTTGCAGATGAATGATCCTATATTTAGAAAATTCCAAAATATCTACAACAAAGCTATTAGAGCTAATAAATGAGTTCAGCAAAGTGCAGGATACAAGATCAACACACAAAAATCAGTAGTGTAGAACTGAGAGCAGGGACATGAACAGATATCTGCACACCGATGTTTATAGTGACATTATTTACAATTGCCAAAAGATGGAAACAACCTAGGTGCCCATCAACTGACAAGTGGATAAACAAACTGTGATATATACACATGATGGAATATTATTCAGCTGTAAGAAGAAATGAAGTTGTGAAGCATATGACAACATGGATGAACCTGGAGGACATTATGTTGAGTAAAGCAAGCCAGGTGCTAAAAGACAAATATTTATGATTTCGTGACTCTGAACTAAATATAATGAGCAAATTCATGGAGTTAACAGCTAGACCGTAAGCCACCAGAGACTAGAATGTGGTTAGAGAATGGAAAGCTGAGGTTTAATCTGTGCAGAAATGGTAAAAAGTTGTTTGTAAATGTTGGGAAATGAATGGAAATGGTTAAAGCACATCATAAAATTTGTAATTAGTAGTGCTAACATATGGGTATGATAGTGGTTTGTTTTTTGCTGTTTTTTTTTCTTTTTTTTTGAGTAATGAAAATGGTTTAATATTGATTGAAGTGATGAATGCACAACTCTATGATTATAACAAATGACATTGACTGTATACTTTAGATAAACTGTATGGTTTATGAACAAAAAAAAGGGTGGATTGGTGGTAAAATATACGAAATGTAAGATATGGACTATAGTTAGTAATAATACTTTGACGATGCTCTTTCATAATTTGTTACAAATGTTCTACAACAATGCAAGGCATTTTACTATACACTTATTGTTTATGTATGTTCATATATGAATGATATACTTCAATAAAGTTTTTAATGAAAAAAGTAATTTAATAATACTTTAATAATTATATTGAATTATCAAATAAACATTAAATTTCAATATTTATTAAATAATGAAATTATGTAATTAAAATAATGTGTTTCTCTTTAATTTCTAATTGCAATTCAGTTATCACTGTAACTCATGATACCTGTATAAAATATTCAAAACACATTTTAATGTTATGTCAGTGTATGGAAGGAAAGAAAACATTTGAATTGAATCAATACACTGAAACTCACCAGTAACTTCATGAACATTCCAGGAATTTAGCGCTCAGAACTTGGCTCCAGGATGTCGTGCTCCAGGTAGAAGCAGGGAAGAGCAAGGTATCTTCCCTTCCCACAGGCCTGACACCCCAACTCACAACAATGTCGACCTCCACGAGCACAGCAACCTCAGCGCCGGGACATGCTGGGTACCTGGATGGTGGATGGGTAAGAGGCTCACCTCTGTCAAGTCAACTGAGGTGGGACTAGCAGCTGCTGTGACTTGCCCCGCAAAGGCACAAGCTTGACCTTGACTGCACCTATACTCCTCACTCCCAAGGCCCCATCAAGGGCAAAGGGCAGCCATCGTCACTGGGCAGTGGGAAGGATGGTTAGGGACCACTGGTGACTGATAATCCCTCAGAGGGGCAGGGGGAGAGGTGGCAGGCTGGGACTCCACATGAGACCAGGCTCCAAGTGTTCCATGACTTCATTTACAAAACATGGATTCAAAGATAAAATGAGGACTTTCTACATAGTGACCACAGAACCTAGGTGTTCCATTATGAGTGGATTGATCCATCCACCATAACATGCATAGGTCATGTACAAGCCTTACATGAGCTGCTGGAGGCATTTGAATTTACAAAGGGTTTTCTATCCACTAAAGTACTGTAGGTTTCGTACAGGTGTAAGAAATCTGAAAAAGTGACTTGGTCACCTTTTAATTTTAATACATTTTGATTTGCTTTATAAACAGCCTTTTGCAGCATTTATTCAATCTTTGCTTAGCTCCAGCAGTGCCTGAAGCCATGGAACTAACTCTTGAACAGGTTCTGCGAACTAAACTCCTGGAATGTGCACCCAGTTATTGATTAATGATGTTACTCTGTACCTCCAGGGCATTAAAACCTAATGTACCAGGTTTCAGCATTGTTTAATTTAACAAAAACCAGGAGTTATGCTGTGTATCTGGAATCTGTTTGGGGGTCATAAATTTCGGTTGCCACAGCTACTCATGTAACAGAACTATGTCTAAGTGATCGGATTCCTATGAGAACTCTGGGCTCTGAGATCTGAGTGGGCGTCCCTGGGCAGAGGCATCTCACAGGTGCCTGCAGTTTCCAGGTAGAGAGAAAGCCTGACTTCTCAGGACTTTGCTGGCAATACTTACCTATTTCCTGCTGATTCTATATTGTGTCCTTCGTTCTAATAAACTATTGCTCCAAGTACACCTTATTATTGAGACCTGTGAGTCGTTCTAGCAAATCATCAAACTTGAGGGTAGTCGTAGGGCATCTGAAACAGCATAAATACTAATACATTAGTGAAACAAATGGCCATGAGGTACAAGCTATTTTTTTCATAGTTGCTGGGGAAATGGTTGGCAGTCAGCAGGTTGTTGCTTAGTGAGTTACTGACTGAGCTTAGGTCTAGAACCCAGGTTTTCTGACTCCCAACTTCCTTGGTCAAGAAATTTTAAAAATTAACATAAGGTAACGAAACACCGAAACCCTGCAAATAGAAGTTATGCATGCTCCTAATTATCTGCAAAGGATCTTAATTACAAAAGGATTGAGGAAAATATATTGAAAGTAAATATCCTGTTTACCACAGCTACGAAGTATAGAATATTTATTCATGCACTAAAAATTCTAGGAAACTGTTAGAATGGAAATAGATAGTCTCTTAAGAGATAAATCCCTGCCTGAAAAAAATGGAAAATGCAGATCAGTGAACTACTAGGGAAGTTTTTCTGAAGCTTCACAAGCCTATAAATTTTGCATGGAATAATTGATGCACATTATGTATAGCTTTTCAAAGGAAAAAGGAAGGAAATATACTTGATCAGACTGCTAAACTTTTAATAACTGCATGATAATTAAAACAGGAATCAATAAATAGAAAGAAACAAATAGTGAATCTAGAGAAATAGCCATAGACATACAAGACAGGTATATTTATACATAGTATTTAAAATCTGAGTAGATTATTTGACTAACTGACAAATGTGTTGGAAAAATTAGGCATCCACAGTTGGATAGCTCTGTGCCACACATCCTGTAAGAAATTTATTTGGACTATCAAAAGGTAAACAAAAAAGTCAATTTTAAAACAACTAGGAGAAAATATGCAGAAATGGGTGTGAAATCTGAAGGGAAATTCCTTCCTCAATAGAACACAAACCCTGAAAGTCAATGAAAATATGAAGCCAGGGTTGGGAACTCATCCTTGAGAAATGAAGAAACCAGAGTCTAGAGAGGGTAATGACTAAACTCAAATGAGGAGGCCGAGGGCCTGGGACCACCTTCACCACTCTGGTGTGTCCTCTGCAAGGTGAGGATACTTCTTCTGTCTCAGGGTTGGGGTAAGGCCTGCTGCCAAACAAGGGTTGTGCAGGAGGTCTCTTGCGTGTCTATATGAAAGTCATATCTATGAGGATAAACAGTATGGTCATTAAAACAAAAGAGGGGAGATTTTCAACAATCAATATATCATCACCAATAAGTATTGCAAGTAGATAAGAAAAAATGTGCAAAGGGCATGGGTGGACTATTCACAGAATAGGAAATGTTTGAATAAGAAACAGAAAATTGTCGAAATTCATGAGAGAAGATTTAGGAAGGGAAGGGAAGGAAATGGAAGAAATGGGGAGGGGAGTGGATGGGAGCAGAGGGGAGCAGAGGAAGCTATTCATACAAACAGTAGCTTAGTTAATATATATTTTATGCAAGTGGTGACACACATTGCAGGAGAAACCAGCCTGAGTCTATCACCAGTAAAGTGCTGTGATGAAAATGTAAATTGGAATATCCTTCCTGGTTAGAACAGCAATCTCACTTTTGTGACCAAAAAAAAAGGGAACAATACTTTTGGCCCCTCCAAGCTGTCATATCTTGGAGTCAGGTTTCCTTCTTCACCCTGACCAACAAGCAGGGTCTTCTTGTTGACTCGCTTGTCAACAAGAAGACTCGCCCCTCTGGGCTTTGTTTCCTCAAATGTAACATCAGGGTAATAATCCCAGGCTGTTGTGAGAAGTAGTAGGCTCAAAGCTCTAGGCATATAACATAATAAATGGGCATTTTTGTTCATTCATAAATGATTGCAAAGCTCATTTCTGTATGTGATCTGCTAAAAAGGAATTCTTAGGCCGCCATCACTTAATCTTTGCAGGATATTGGATAGATGAGTTCCTTCTCTGGGCCTCCATTACTTCAGAACTGCATGCTCTCCATTTCAGAGACTTATTAAAGAAAAGTATCATTGCTGTGTGGGACTTGGCTCAGATCAGTGGTTGTCCATCTTGCTGAGCACTCTGGTTACCTGGAGAGCTTTAAATAACACACTGAAGCCCAAATTAAAAATGGATGTGGGGAACATCCGGGAAGATGGCAAATTAGAAAGACACAAGACTTTCTCCTCTCCCAGAAAAATAGCTAGAGGACAGGCAGAAATGGACTGGAAAAAACAAGTTCTAGGGTATAGGACACCTTTTCTGGACACCGCCCAGAAAAGAGAGGAGCACAGGAAAGGAACCTCGAAGTTAAAAGACTATGAGTAGAAACTGCGTTGCAGAGGCAGGTGCCCCTCTCCCACCCTACAAGCTGATGGCTTTGAATTCTTCAGCTCCAGCCCTGCAGACAGACAAAGGGGGCCCCAGAGATCCACCTCCCCCAAAAAGGGGAGAAAGAGTGATGCAGCCTGTATTAATCAGCCAAAGGGGTGCTAATGTGAAATACCAAAAATGGGTTGGTTTTTATAAAGGGTATTTATTTGGGGTAGAAGTCCACAGTTACCAGGCCATAAAGCGTAAGTTTCTTCCCTCACCAAAGTCCATTGTCACGTGTTGGAGCAAGACAGCTGCCAGCGTTTGCCAGGGTTCAGGCTACTTGTGTTCCTCTCTTCCCGGGGCTGCGTTTATCTCCAGGCTTAGCTCCTGTTTCCTCCACAAGATCAGCTGTAGGTGATCAGGCGAATGGTTCACTTCTCTTCTCCTGGGGCCTTCTTTCCAACATCAAAGCTGTTTCTCAAAGACTGCTTTAACTCTGTTCTTTGCCTTGCCTTTTATATTCAATTCCCCACCCATCAGGGGGTGGGGCTCAACGCCCTACTGACTGACATGGCCCAGTCAACGCCCTAATCATAATTCAATCATGCCCAGATTAACAGATCAGATTACAGGCATGATCCAATTTTTGGAATTCATAATTACATCAAATTCCCCAACGGTTACACAGCCTAAGTCTGATTCAGCTTTTGACCCTCACAGTTGGTCTGCTGTGTCACAAGTGTCCTTGCAGGTCAGGTGGGGCCACACCATTTTTTTTGCCCTGGGAGCTGGCACAGGACTAAAGAGATCCAGCTTTCACAAACACACTCCTTACTGACTAGGAGTGGTTGTTGAGGATGCAGAGGGGAGTGAAGTTATTTCCTACCTGGGAAAAAAGAGGGGGCTGCCAGCAAAGGTGGAGAACTGTGTCTGAGAAAGATTGAATTACGAGGCTCGTAGCTTCCAGGCAGGATCCTCTGTCACATTGATCTGGTCCCTGTTGCAGTGAACACACTCCAACCAGGCTAAGAACTAAGATGGCTGTCAAAGAGCACCACCTTCTGGCTGAACAAAGATGTGCATGTGAGGGAATTAAAAGTAAATAAGAGAGGCTTTTCCCCACCTTTACAGCCTCCCTCCCTGAGGACCTTGGAAATGGGTCTGCAACCCATTACTGGGCCCAGGGTCCAGATTTGAGCAATTAACAGGGACAATCCTAAAGACCCAGAACAGGCTGAACCAAGATTCAAAGAACAGCAATAACAGTCTCCTGTCACCAAATCACTACACAAGTGAAAGAAATTGAGCATCAGAGTAAACTCACCATCATTATCAAATGACTAGACATCAGCAAAAAATTGTAAGCCATACTAGGAAAATGGAAGAAATGACCCATCAAAGGAATATATCAAAGACCCAGATGAGACATAGGACTTGAGAAAACTAATCAATGAGATTCATACAAATTTCCAAAGTCAAATGAATGAGTTGAAAGACAATATGGCTAAAGAGATAAAGGACATCAAGACACTGATTGAGCACAAAGAAGAATTTGAAAACCTGAAAAGAAAAGTAACAGCACTCATGGGAATGAAAGACACAAGAGGTGAGATAAAAAAAAAAAAAAAACACATTAGAGGCATACTGCAGACACAAAATGATAGAAGAAAGAAAAGTGATACTGAAGACAGAACAGCTGAAACTGAAGAGAAGAACGGTGAGAAAGGAATGGGAAAAATTGAGCAGGGGCTCAGAGAGTTGAATGATAACATGAAATGCAACAACATATGTTTCATGGGAGTTCGTGAAGGATAAGAGAAGGTACAAGGGGCAGATGGAGTATTTGAGGAAATAATGGCTGAAAATTTCCCAACTCTCATGAAAGAAATGAGCTTACATGTCCAAGAAACGCATAGTACCCCAATCAGAATAAATGCAAATAGGCCTACTCCAAGACTGATATTACTCAGAATGTCAAACATCAAAGATAAAGAGAAAATTCTCAGAGCAGCAAGGGAAAAGCAAACTGTCACATACAAGGGATGCCCAGTAAGACTTAGTGAGGATTTCTGATCAGAAACCACGGAGGTGAGAAGGCAGTGGTATGATATAATTAGGATACTGAAAGAGAAAAATAGCCAGCTGAGAATTCTTTATCTGGCCAAATTGTCCTTCGAATATGAAGGAGAGTTTAAAATATTCACAAATAAACAGAAACTAATAGCGTTTATAAAAAATATATATATATATATGCCTTTGCAGGAAATATTAAAGGGAGTTTTACAGCCCCAAAGAAAAAGACAGAAGAGGGAGGCTTGGAGGAGATTGTAGAAGGCAGTAGCAAAAAGGATAACCAAAAATGTAAAAACACGGACAAAAATAAGATATGACATATGAAAACCAAAGAGCGAAAATGGTGGAAATAAATAATGCATTTACAGTAATATCATTGAATGTGAATGGATTCAACTTTCCAATCAAAAGATACAGACTGACAGAATGGATTTAAAAACATGAGCCAACCATCAGCTGCCTACACCTTAGACCCAGGGATACAAACCGGCTGAAAGTGAAAGGTTGGAAAAAGATACTCCACACAAACAGTAACCAAAAAAGAGCAGGGATAGCTATACAAATATCAGACAATACAGACTTTAAATGCAAAAAAGTTATAAGAGATGCAGAGGGCCATTATATAGTAATAAAAGAGGCAATCCACCAGGAAGAAATAAGTCATTAATGTCTATGCACCTAACCAGGGGGCCCCAAAATACATGAGACAAACTCTGGCAACGATGAAGGCAGAAACAGACATCTCTACAATAATCGTTGGAGACTTCAACACACCATTCACATCATTAGATAGAACAATTAGACAGAAAATCAAGAGGAATCAAAGAATTTGAACTATATGATAAATGAGCTAGACCTAACAGGCATATACAGAATGTTCCATCCTGTATCATCGGGTTATACTTTCTTCTCAAGCGCTCATGGATCTTTCTCCAGGATACACCACGTTAGGTCACAAGGCAGGTCTCAATAAACGTAAGAAGATTGAAATTATACAAAGCAACTCGTATTACTCAGCCAAAGGGGTGCTGATGCAAAATACCAGAAATCGGTTGTTTTTAATAAAGGGTATTTATTTGGGGTAGAAGCCCACAGTTACCAGGCCATAAAGCATAAGTTACTTCCCTCACCAAAGTTTATTGCCACGTGTTGGAGCAAGATGGCTGCTGACATCTGCCAGGGTTCAGGCTTCCTGGGTTCCTCTCTTCCCGGGGCCTGCCTCTCTCCAGGCTCAGGCTTGCTTCACTCCACAAGGTCAGCTGTAGGCTATCAAGTGAATGGCTCGTCCTTTTTCCCGGAGCCTTCTCTCTTTCCTCACGACCAAGCTCCTCTGTGTGCTTACTTCCCTGGGCTCCAGTGTGGCGGCCATCAATGGAGGTGCTTAGCTCTCGGAGGAGGACTGGGCACTTCAGAACTTGGGGCCTCTTTCACCCTGGTTATAATCTTAATCATAATAGCGATATCTTTCCTTTTTAAATTGTTTACCTGCAAAAACATGCTCCTAGCTTATGCTGTGATTGGTACCGCTGGGTGCAAGGCAAAGCACTGCAAAGG
>JAQZBX010032464.1:0-14147 GCA_029593785.1 Cabassous unicinctus
CCCCATAAGCCCACCCTCTCCCTCCCTCCCCACCCTGTCCCAACTCCCAGGAGAGCGAGGGAAGGAGAAGGTGGGTGCCTGGGAGGGACAGGAGGACGGGCTCACAGCCGACTCCCGCCAAAGGGCACTGCCCGGCGTGAACTGCTGATGCTCAAACTTCCAACGAGATCAGGGTTGACTTCCTCCAGGCTTTAACGACCCCCCAGACAGCAGAGGGGAGGCGCTGAATTCTCACCTCGGCAGCGGTCATTAAGATATGGGTCCTCTGGCTCATCCTCGGCCTTGGCCTTAGCTGAGGGGACAGACAGACAAACATTGACACAAACTCGGCACTCCGTCTTAGAAGAAATGCCCTATGTTTTAGCTCCTTGTAAATATTAGAGAGTTAAGGCTGTTGTACAGATTACAAACAGCCAAGTATTAATTTCATCCTTTTTCCAATAGAATTACGCGTCAATGTAATGAAATCTCTGAAAGCTCTATTAAACAGAAACTACCCGGGCATGACTGCCTGTCATCGTCAGCTTCAAGCCGAGTGCTGTCCCGTTGTCCAAATACCTCGAATCTTTTAGCCAATGCAATCACAGCTCTAACATAAGTCAGGTCACATCCCTGGCACGAGCGTGAACGATGCATGTGCTAAAAACTTATCTGACCCAGTTTGCCTGCAAAGCTTAATTTGGTGCCAGCTGTTGATATTCATGCATGTGATTTATTCTACAAATGTGTTTGAGCCTCTGCTCTGAGCCCTGTTCTTACGGAGCTGAATAACTTGTTGGGAGAGATGGATGCTAAACAGGTTACAAATAAACAGGTGGTACTCATGCTTGGAAGAAAACCCAAGAGGGCAATGGGCTGGAAAGGGCCTTGCTGGGTGGGGGCACCAAACCTGGATGGAGTGGTGAGCCCCGAGTCGGACTCCACCGGCGGTTACGGTATCAGAGAAGAAAGGGAGGGTCCATTGCATCTGGGCAGATACAGCCAAGGACGTAAAAGTCACAGCCCCACGTGGGCGGGGTCCTCTAGCCGCCAGGGACACGATGTCAGACTGGCCTGTGCCCACCTGGCCTGTCAAAGCCCAGCCCGGCTGCTAATGAGGCCGAGCAGGGGATGGCACCCGGGGTCAGCACACAAGCTCTTGCCAGCCCCCTCTGCACCCAGCGCCCCTGGTCAAAGGGAGGGTCCACCCATTTGACCTCCGACCAAAGGGGCAAGGGGCTTAGATGGCCCTTGGTGGGGAAGAGTCCCTAGAAATACTTGAAAATCAAGCTCAATAGCAACTACACTAAAATGCTGCTGGAAGAAGCCTAAATTAAAGTGGTGTCCACAGCACAGTCATACCTGTGTGAGAGAAGAGAGACCGAAAGGAAGCTGCCCCAATGGAATGATTTATCTCTGGGTCGGAAGTTCTCTTCCTTCCCCTTTTCTGTGTTTTCTAAAATGCCCACAATGAGCATGTAATACATGTGGAATGGAAAAATAAACAGCATTAAAAAGAAAAAAAATAGTAATAATACTGCTATTAAATTCAGTGCGGCATGACATACAGATGGCACTGAATATGCACGAGGCTTTGTGTTTCAGGGGCCATCACAATACAGTGCGGGTCTCCAAATAGCCCACGGAGCCTTGAACTTGGGAGACACTCAGCAAAAGACCTTTCCAGATAAGCCGTCTCTTCTAGGCAGGAGACTGGGGAGCACCTTCCCTCTTCGCTCGGTGCACAGGCCAGGGCACTAGGAGGCATGTGGGGGCCTGAGGGCTCTCAGTGAGAAGGCAGGTGGGCTCATAAGGCACCTCTGACCCCCGGGGGTGAGGCACAGCGTTTGGCGGGAGCCAGCAAGTCTGGCATGGAAAGACCACTAGACCTGCCAGCAACTGGGTCCCAGATCTGAGCTTCCCCAGCCTCAGTTTCCTAATCTGTAAAATGGAAATCATTATTCCCAAGATACGCCCTCAAACTACCTATATGGTAAAGGACCAGATCTCTTTCCCTGGTCTGGGGCCCATACTCTCATAACATACAATAAAATGCATTACAATAATGTAATATGATAATAGCATAGTATAATGCAAGGTAATGTAATAAAACATAATAAAAAAATAATATAGCATAAGATAATGCTGTATAATAAAATGAAATTACTAGAAAAACAAAATTAATCACATACAAAATACAAGCTCCAATTTTTTAAGTTAGCTTCAAAAGGCACACGTGACTCTACGAAACTCTTATGGACGTTTCTAGAAGCTGACTCTTCCTGGACTTACATCGTCACAGGCCTGCACAGGCCTGAGGACCACGCTGAGCACAGTAGGGCACAGAAGGCCACAATCAATGTCAGTGGACAGGAGGAAGCGGCAGCTGTGGGCAAGTGAGGAGGGATAGCCAGGGAGCCCTCACAGAGGAGGGTCCACTGCAGGGAAGTCTGGGGCAGGAATCGGAGCAGACGGAAGACGGGAGCGAGGGAGGGCATTTGGAGCCACCCCAAGCCCCGGCGCTCGTCAGTGCACAAGACACAGAGGAGACGTTCCCCACCAGGATTAGGAGTTTGGGTTTCTTTGGTGTGAAAATGTCATCTCTGCTTCCAGAAGCCAAGGAAAGAGCCAGAATGTGGTCCCAAACTCCTGTTAGACTGAGAGGATAGCAGGCATCTGAGGGGCTGGGCCTAAAGTAAAACACGGACGCGTCCAGGTGACCCCAGGTGGCAGAGCCTCGGCGATGGACGGCCTGGCGTAGAGAGCTCGAGTCTGTGAGCTCTTCCAACCCCTTCCCTCGCCTCACCCATTTTTAACAGAGAGGGGAACGGAGCGCAGAGAAAGGAGGATTTGGGCTCAAGGCTGCGCAGCAAGCTTGGGGCAGAGCGGACGCCTGGGTTTTTCCAGGGTTATTTCCTCAAGGCACAGAAACCATGACACCATATGATTAGGAAACCCAGGGTCTACTGCACGTGTAACTGAGCAGATGGGCGCAGAGAAGCAGAGCCAGTGGGTGGACAGGGTCACTTGCCCCTTTACTGAATAAACGTCTGCTATTTGCAAGAACGCAGGCCGACGTTAACGCGTTAACCAGCGAGGCCTGCACGACATCGCTCCAGATGCTGGGAGAGGAGGCCCTGGCCAAGGCCCGGAAGGCCTGGGTTCCCTCCTCAGGATCAGCCGCTGACCGTGAGCGCCCTCATCTGCTGAAGGCGGGCAGGACCGGCCCCCACACAGCCCGGGGGCTGTCGGAGGCTCGGGGGAAACCTGGGAAGCCCAGCGTTTACGGAGCATATGCTCCCATTTAATCCTCTGTCAACCTTACAAAGGAGGACTCTTCTTACACCCATTTCACAGGTGAGGGAACTGGAGGCATTCGTTTGCCCAGAGATGCATTTAGACAGCACCCAGAGCCCAGACTCTCCGTCTCCCACCAGGACCGCTCCTCCCGGATGAGGCAGCAAATGTGGAAAGGTCCGACAACTGGAATGGGCTGGGCCGAGGCAAGGAGGTGGCCGTGTGCAGGGCCACACCGCCCAGAAGGGAGGGAGGGTGCTTACCCATTTCCTGGGTGGTCCCAACGTCCCCGGGCGCAGAGTCCGCGGTCTCCTGGCCCTTGACGCAGCACGCCCGGAACACCAGCCCGCACTGGTAGCCGACCATGAGGCTGTACTCGCAGCTCTGGCCCTGGGCCTGCGCTGCCCGCCCCAGCAGGCAGCAGTGGCAGCATCTCTGCAAGCACAGATGGACACTCAGACGGAGCAGCCGGACAGTCAGGCGAGCGGAGGCCCACGGGGGACCTTGGGGATGCGTCTCTGTCCCCAGCTGGCCCATTGCTCCGGACAGCAGTGGCATGTCTGGCCGATGCACCTCTTCCACATCGGCAGCAAATAACCAAGCCAGCCGAGATGGGCCTCGCAGGCCCCAAATCGCACAGGTCAAGTTAGAAAAGGACCCAGCGTGTGCTGCTCCCTCCCCTCCCCTCCCCCAACACCTGGCTGCCCCCCCTTAACGCCCCTGGTCTGCAGCCACCCGGGCTCTGCCCGCACACCTCTGACAACCCTGTTTTAGGGTCACCAAGGCCCTGTAGGGGTCTGCTCACTTTGCATGGGCCACGGTTTCTCTCACCGTGCCCCAAAGAGTGAATATGCACCTTTTTACCTCCCACCTGAGTTAGGCTGCAGGAATCACATCCTGCGTTGGAAAAGCTCGGGGACCCCAAGACACATCACCCAGCAAGGGGCAGCGTCCCTGCCTAGTGCCTGCGCCCCGCATTCCCAAAGTTACGCGTGAGTCCGAGGCAGCTTTCCCCTGGCGCCTGAGAAGCCCCATTTTGGTCTTAAGTGGTTATTCTAAGAAGAGCACAGAACTTTCCAAAAGGCTCCCAGTCTGGGGATGTTAATGGATCTGCCATGTGGCTTTATGCCCTCTGGCCAGAAAGGAGTGGGTGCATCAGTGAACCGCCCCCTTTTTGGGGGTGTGAGTAATTTTTTCTGGAAACACAAATCACCCATCTGCCAAATCGATCTGTTCCCATTAGACTGTTCCACACCTTTCCGCACCGCCCTTTCTCTCGAGTCTGGGGACGCTGGCATCGCTGTCCGCCAGGCTGACGGCATCTGCAGTGCTCCAGCACAGCCCTGGGAGGCGGTCACTAAACGTCCAGGCTGCCCACCCTTGCCCTATCCAGCTCCCTCATGCCAGAAGCTTCCACCCACGGAAGCCCACATAGGTCTAGGGTGAGCAGGTGGGCTCTGGGCCCCCAACCCCTCCATGAGAAGCCTCCCCTGCATCCCAAAAGGGGGGAGTGGGGGAATCCCCAGAAAAGACCATAGAACCAGAGAGCTCACAGCCCCTCCCGGAACCCAGACTTCATTCGGATGCTCATTCCCCGAATCACTTCACCACCCTCCTCATTTAGGACAGGGAACTTCTCTTCCAGGGGATCCTCTCGGTCCCCCAGCCCCTCCAACGGAAACCCAGCGGAGCAGCTCACGCCCCAAGCGCCTGTTAGCCAGGGCTCTCTCCTTGAGCGAGGGGTCAGGAGGGGCAGTGGAACGCCTTTGGTTTATGGGCAGCTTTCAGAACCTCCCCATGCCCACGCCAAGATGCAGACCTCCTCCTTTAGAGGGAGGCCCTGAGTGGCCAGGCCCGGGCTTGGGTCACGGGGTGGTAGGGATTACAACCTCTGGGCCAGATGGCCCCCATGCCTGGCCCTGCCTACCTCCCAGGGATCAGGCCGCGAGGGGCTGAGGGGGCCTGCAGACCCCTGTCCTGCAGCATGTGATCGGACACCTCCCAGGGCCACTGAGGGACCACTTTGGAATGTGGGCCTCCCTGAACCTCAGTGTCCTCCTCTAGGGTGGCTGTAAAGGTCCTGTGTGAGGACCCATTCTGAGTTCTGGGCCTCAGCTAGCCCTTGGGTTGGATGAGCCTGAGGGTGTCCTGAGGGGAGAGGGGCAGAGTAGGGTGCCCTCCCTAAACTGAAAAGGGGGCTCTGCTGGCTGGAGAAGGCCCTGAGCACAGATGACCGACCTCTGCTCTGACCTCTGTACTCTTGCCTGAAGCCTGGGGACCGAGGTCTTTGGGGCACAGCCGGGCCACTTCATCCCTGTGTGCCCAGCTTGGGGCCGGCTGGAGCATCGCCCAGGTTTACTGACCAACCCGGAGGAGGAGGGGAGACTTGGGTGTTCACTCCTGCATTGGCCTCTGGGTGGGAGAAGCCGGAGCCCCACACCCTCAAGGACAGGCAGCCACAGGCAGGCGAAGCAGGGAGAAAGGGGCTCCAGGTGGGAGGGGGCCCAGGGTCGGGTGGCTGGCGGGGGTGGGTGGCAGGCCCAGCGCGGTCCCCGGGTCCTCACCTTCACGAACACGGCCTCGAGGCTGGCTTTGTTCTCGGCCGGTGCGGCACAGCTCTCCTGCTCGTTGGCCAGGTTGATGCCGGTGGCGCAGTGCAGCTCCTCCAGCTGGCTGTGGCAGCACTGCTCCTGGACCATCCTGCGGACAGAGGGGCAGTGGGCCGAGAGCCCCGTGGGGAGCGGGGGGTGCCCGGCGGTGCCCAGGCCCTGGAGCAGGAGCCTCTCGGGGACAGGGGCTCTGGCTGCCTCCCCTTGCCCACCCCACCCCAGCCCACCCCCACCCACAGGCACACAAAGACCCACACCACGCCTGGCATACAGAAGGCACTCAATGAGTATTTAGTTGGAAGCATGGAATGCAGGGTGTGCCTGGGATAGGAGTCGGGACCGGGCTCTGCTGCCTGCATTCTCCTCCCTGGGCTCTGAGCCCCACCCTAAAGTGTTCCCACCTGCCCAAGACACAAAACAGCAGGTGGCTGGCTCTGGGCCAGACCCCTTCATCCTTTTATCCAGGTGAAAGCTTCACCACGGCCACGCCCACCTGCCAGAGCCAGAGGAAACAGATTCAGCAAGGCCAAGCAGCCGATCCCGGCCACAGAGTGGGGGCGGCTCCCAACCAGACCAAAATAACGCCTGCTGTGGCCAGAGCCAGCCTGCACCCATCCCGGCAGAGCGGGTGAGGCCACCCACCTCCCTGGCGGCCAGCCAGGCCACCGCTGCCCATGGACAGCAGCCCGCGGCCCACCCTTCCGCCCCCCGCACTGTGGGGCTGAAGGTCTGTGTTCTGTGTGTTTCTAGAATCAGCCTCAGGCTCCTGAGTGGATGTGTCTACATTGCACTATTCCACCCTTTACTCGTGCTTTCCATGGATTTGCAAATAACAGGCATTTCCATTCGTCCAGTCATTCAAAAATACTGCCAAGCTTCAGGGTTACAGAAGGAAGTCAGTCTGGGGGTGGGGGTAGGGGAGCAGCCCCCTACAACTCCAGCACTGCTGAACCTGCAGGTTCTGAGCTCTGCTCTGGCGGGGGCCTGGGGCCTCAGGGCTGCCCCTACCCCATTCCCGGTGGCAACTAAGGATGCCAGGGGAGCACCGAGGCCCCAAGAAACCTAGTTTGAAAACCAAAGGACCAGCCAGGCTCTAGGGCCTGCGCCCCACTCTCCCACTCCGCAGAGCCATTTTAGGGAACAATTCGTGAAGCTGTCCCTCCTGGTTCCAGGAAACTCTACTTCACTCAGGATGAAAGCCCTGGAGCTCTCCTGGACTCCTCTCTTCAATCAAACTCACCTCCAAATAAAAACAAAACCTGGCAGCTCTGCTTTGGACACATGTCCACTGTCTGGCCACCCTTCACCTCCTCTGCTGCCACCCCAGTCCAAACCTCGGTCAGCTCTGCCCAGGGTTGTCAAAATGACCAAATCGGTTTCTCGGCTTTTGCCCTTTCTCCCTTCCATCTCGTCTCTCATGGCAGCCAGAGGGTCCCTTTGAAAACATAAGCGCAGATGCCTGTCACTTCTCGGCTTCTCCCTTCGAGCAGAGAAAGTCAGTCTCTTGAGGGCCACGGGGCCCTGGACGGCTGGACCCTCCACCTGAGGCCAGCCCCGTGCCCCTCGGGCCTCGCTCACTCCGCCGTGTTGCACCGGCCTCCTGGCTGCTGCTCAGTCCCGTGGGGCACGCGCCTCCTCTGGGCCTTGGCGCTGGCTGTCCCCTCTGCCTGCACATCCGCACGGCTCGCCCGCTCGCCTCCTTCAGTGCTGGCTCAGATGCCCTTCTCAGTGAAGGCCTTCCCAGACGCTCTACTCACAATTGCAACTGGAAACCGCTCCAGCCAGACCTGCCGGGTCTCTCCCTGGTTCGTTCCCCCCGGCACGGATCGCCTACTAACAAAACACGTAATTTACTTCTTGTTTTGCTTTTTGTCTGTCTCCGCTGTAGAACGTAACCTCCACGAGGGAGGCGGTGTGGCCTGTTTTGTCCACCGAGCTATCCTCACACGCAGCGTGGAGCCTGGCACCCAGCAGGCCATGGTGGATAACTGCACTGCGTCGACGCAGGGTTCTGAAAGCGCTTGTTGGATTGGACGGGGCCAGCTGGGGATCCTCCTTCAGACTTTGGCTCGGTTTGTATCCAAATTCCTCTGAGAGAGGATTTAATTTAATCCAGGGTTTTGGGAGAATTTAGATTTGGATTCTATGGAATGTTGGGCCTCGGTTAAGGGCTGTGCCATGAATTGAGGACAAATCAGAACTGCCCATCTCCTGACAGCCTCCAAATATTTCGATTTTTAAAGGTTCAAGCATACTAATCCCTGTCTGACCAGAACCCGTGTTTCCAGCCTTCTGGGGCCTCCTCGTCCACCCAGAGGAGCCAGCCTCACTTTCTCTGGGCCCCTCACTCACCCCAGCCCAGAAGGGCCCAGCTTAGGGCTCAGCCATCCATGCTATTCCAGCTTGGCACGGAATCAGAGATCAATAAAGATTTGCCAAATGAATGAGAATGGAGAGTTCTACTGAAGACCGGTGAGGCTGGTGGAAATGCCCCCTTTGAAAGAGGAAAAATGGTGCTGAAATTACTGACTCGCCATGCGGCCGAGAATCCCTGTTTCTTGTATCTTTTAAATAACACTATTAAGAAGACCCTCTTAAATCCGATTTAACTTCCTGAACTGCCCTCTTGTCCCTGCCTCCGTTCTCCACTAAAAATGATAGTGATGAACACGCTCAGGCACCACTGCCCCGGGGGCCCACCCAGGCCTGCCTGGCCCTGGCACCGCTCTGCCTGTGGGCCCCAGAACCATCCGTCACGGGCCCGTTCCCACCCGCTGGGCGGGGGAGGCATGGAAGGCAGGGGAGGGCCTCACGCTCCTGAGCAGCCCCCGCTACAAGCCCAATGTTTGCTTGTTGAGCCACAGCAAGGTGCTTCTCAGGTGAGCCGCATCTAGCCTCGAGCCCAAGGCCCCTACTCGGCCTCTGTTCCCAGGATAAGGGGCGGCACGCGGCTGGGGGTCCCGGGGAGCAGCCACAGCATCCCAGGGCAGGCCAGGAAGACGGCCGAAGGCGGAAGCTCAATGGCTAATTGGCCTAAGGCCCTCCACGGGCCACAGCCAGCCCCTGCTCATGAGTTTCCTGGGACAAGCCGACTGGCCCCCTGGGGCCTTGATGGACTCTTTCCATGAGATGCATGCTTTGAAATTTATCGACAGAAATGTAGTTCATACAACAGATGCCTCCTGCATGGCTTAGAAGGTGTCTAGCCCCCCGAGGCCCGCTGGGATGAAAGAGAACTCCAGACCTCATTAACGGCGTGGGTGAGTAGAGGTCTGCAGTGAAACTCGGCCTGACTAACATCCAGATTCCCAAGAAGGACCCGGAGAGCCGCTGAGTCTCTCTGGCCTCAGTCCCTTCGTCCACCCATTGCGGTATTCTGCTGGCTGACGCCTTGCTTTGTGAATTCTACCACGTCTTTGATTTCAAGAAATATTAATAATGGTGCCCCTCCCCCACCGTTTGACTTTCTGGTGTTGGTTTCAACATCATTTCTGCTCATCACAACAGCCCTGAAAGGATGCCATAGGGTCCCTGTTCTACATTCGGGGAAACTGAGGCTCAGAGCTGGCTCAGGCCACACAGCTGGAACTCCAGCCCAGGTCAGGCCACACCCCCAGCCCTGGCTCTTCCCGGGGCCAGGCTGCCTCTCGTCAGCACGGTCTGTAAACAGAACGCTCGGCACTGAATGCCCAGCTTCGCGACAGAGCTGCCAGCGGCTCCCAGACGTTTCCAGCATTCAGCCACGCCGGGAGCCAAAATTACAGCTCGCCCTCATCAGATGCTCCGTAAACCCTGGCCGTCCAGGCAAGGCAGACAATCTAGGCTTCCTGTTTTCTCTTCCTTTGTTTGGTCTACAATGCTTTTGACTCTTGAAGAATTTCCAAAATTAGGATTTACGTCCTCCGTCGCGGCTGGCACACAGCAGGCCGTATCCGTTGCCAACACAAACGCAACGAGGTGAGCGAGACTCTCCGCGACAGCCTCCGCCCAGCGTCCCACGGCCGCCAGCGTCAAAGCGGCCGAGGCTCGAGGGAGAGGAGAAAGACCGAAGGATGCCACGCGAGGGGACGCTTCCCCACCCTCGCCTTCCCTGCATCGGCCTCGCAGGCGGCATCGGGTACGCTGGTTCAGACGGGTACGCTGGGGAGAGCTCCGTTTCCTTGTTTATAAAATGGGACCAGTAACAGGGTGAAAGCAGGCAACATACAGCCAATGCAGAGCGCAAAGTAGGTGATCAAGAAGGGCTGGCCGTGGGTTTCAGCATTATTTTTATGACGATGATCAGCACTACACATTTTCATCACTTTTTCTAAGCTTATGTTTTCCCCAAACCTCGAGGGAACCTGAGTCACTTTAGGGAGAGAGCAGTCACTGGCTGCGGCGGAAGGTGCCGCTGTCTGGGCCAAGGAACTGTTTGCCCCGGGACGGGCTCGTCTGTGTTTTCAGGGTCTTAGGGCGGCCTGTGTTTTTACTGCACGGCTCTCCCCGTCATGTGGTCTCCTCTGTTCCCACACAGCCCCCTCTTCCCTGGGGAAACTGGCTTGCCCACAGCTGCGCCGCTCTTCTCGCTTCCAGCCGAGGGAAGGGGACAGACGCATGGTCTGTCAGCCACAGAAAAGCCGAGCTGCGTCCCGTATGAGGAGCGGGCACACACGGAGGAGGAGCGGGGAGCCCGGCTCTCGCCGGGGGGCTGCACACCCTGCTCCTTCCTCCCCAGCTCTGATAAAACAATGGCCTTTTGCAAACGTACCTGCATTCCTTGGATTCCGAGGTGTAGGGCGGCGAGCAGTCCTTCTGCTGGGTGGCCTTCCGGTGGCCGTCCGTACAGCAAGCCTCCATCGAGGTGTCCGCACCCGCTGTGCCGAGAGGAGGGCAAGGTGAGCGGTGTGGCCGCGGCCCCCTCCCCGCACCACGTGCCCTTCAACCACAGTCTTCCTCGGGGTGGGGGGCGTCCAGATCCCCCACCTCCCTGGTCTCTGCCGTAGACAGCACCAGGCCGGGGCCGAAAGGGGCGTGGGCCCCAATGACCAGCCTCCGTCCCTTCGGTCGCTCTGCAAACACGTTCCGAGAACTCTGCCAGGCCGCAGGCTGGGAGCACCTACCATGCTCCCTTCTAGGGAGCCCGAAAGCCCCAGCTGCTCACGGGGCCGCAGCGCAGCACTGGAGACCCAGGCCCGGCAGGGCTGAGTCCCACTCGAAAGACAGATGGACGGTGCAGAAGAGGGGGCCTGCAAGTCCTGAAACCTGGGCCAGCCGAGGACGGTCTCTCTGAAGAGCCGGGACCTGGCCGGGCCTGTGGCCCACACAGGTGGTGGGGGGCACACAGCAGGCGGGGTGGGGGGCAGCACAGGCAAAGGCACGGAGGAGAGAACGGCCACGGGAGCCTCGAATCCAACCCCACACCGCCTCGTGAGACGGGAAGCCCCGATGTTTCCAGCTTCTGGGTCCTTGCAGCTGCCAATCTTTAGAGCAAATGGAAAGAGGGGGCGTGGGTCCTCATGGCCCAGAGGAGGGAACTGAGGCTGGTGGCGGATCTTAACCCTGAGCCGCCACGAGACCCTTTCTTCTACAGACAAGGGCTGGGTGAAGGAGGGACAGCCACCTGGTCGTATTATCCTCTTAGGAAAAGGTCGAGCGACGGGAAGGCAGCGGGCCCAGCGCTCACTGCTGGACACCAGCCCGCTGACCCTGGGACTGCCCTTTGCCCCTTGTCCTCAGCCCTGGCCCTCAGTCTCCCTGCTGGCTGCTGCCCCAATGGACAGCCTGTTCGGAACCCCAGCCCCTTGGCTCGTGGGAAGGAGAGGACCCCACCCTGCCCCAAGCAGGAGCAACAGGCACCCAGCTGCCCACATGCGCCAGCTTTGGTGTCAGCACGAGAGACTCACGCGGCATGATGGCCTCGCTGCTGGGGCAGAAGGCCACCTCACGGCAGGCTATTTCCAAATCGGGGTTTAGGGAACCGCGTGTTTCCTTACTAATGGCTGTCCGGAGGCCCAGATGGGCAGCTCCCACCGGCCCAGCTGCGTTTCTTGGCCCTGACGGCTGCAGGTGCCCTGTTTGAGCTCATTGCCCTTGGGGTGGCCACAAGAGCGAGGCTTGCTCCTGGGCTCGGCATGAGGCTGAGGCTTCCTAAAACAGTCTGACTGTCGGCCTTCAACCCCGCAAGCATCTTTACAACCAAGCGTGCGTCTGGGGACCTGCTGCCCTTGAGCCCTCAGAGGGGAGTAAGGACGTTCCGCTTCCAGAATGACCCTGGAGAGGCATCGTCACTGCACGGATGAGGAAGCCACGGCTGGGGGGGTCTGGTCCCCCACCTGCAGCTTCGGGCTTTTCCCTTTCCCCAGGCTTTTAAGGGAACACTGTGCTTCTTTCCAGCAGGGAAGGACGCACCTGCCCCATTGGCTCGCTCCCTGGTCACTCCCGGATGGCAGAGGAAGACCTGCGGGGGGGCTGGTTAGGGGTGACAGGCCACCCAGCAGCAAAGCCTGCTGGCCACTGCAACCGGCCACTTGGTCCATCCGCTCCCTCAGCTGAACCTTCTCTGTAGCTCCCAGCGATGTTGTCTGGTGACCGTGGGAGACGCACCATGAGCTGGGGCTCGGGTAAAATTGTCTGGAGTCATAAGCCTCCCAGCCCCAAAGCAGGAAAGCCGTGGTGAACGTGCCAATTAATTTTTAAAGAAAGCATTCACAAAACATAGGACGCAATCTGTTTCAGATAGAAATGGATGACTGTGCCCCAGCCACGTGGGCTGACATGAGACGGATCTCCCCTGCGCAGCCAACCCCGGCTCACCCCATAACCCAGGACACCCACTCAGCTCCCCTGCCTGCTGCCTCACCTTGCGTCTCCTCCTGGCCCCTCCTCCACCCACCTCTCCCACCCGGACTATCACCTCCTCGGTGCACTCTCCGCTCACCCAGCCTGGCTCTACTCCCACACTCACCAATATCCTTTCTCCTGACACCCTCCCAGCCATAAATGTCTTAAGAGCAAGGTCTGTGTCTTATCCTCATAGATGCTGGCACAGAAGCCAGCACCCAGAGGCCACAGGGTTTAGTGGAAAACGGCCAGCTTTGGAGACAAACAGACTTAGGCTCAGATCCCACTTCCAGCACTTTCTAGCTCCATGATCCTGAGCAAACCACTTCACCTCCCCCACTGCAGTTTCCTTAAAACAGGACTCAGAGCTGCTGAGACAAAGTTTAAAAGAAGAGCATTTACAGAGTTCCAAGCACTTAGTGAACAGTGGCTTGATTGTGTGTCAAATGAACAAAGGGATTCACTTGCTGTTGGCCAGGAGAAATGGGGGAACATGGCTTGGTGTGCGGAATCCCCCAAGTGTGAGCCGCAGCCCAAATGCTCCCGATTCCGAGAAAGACAAGCTCACACGAAGCACAGACTCCCGTGGCCTGGTCAGCAGGGCTAGAACTTTCTGCCCTGAACTGTAGAAACATTTGGAAATGAATCCTGCTGGGGAGCCTCGACCACTTTGAACCTTATTCTCAGCAGGACAATAAAATGCTAAATCCTTCCCTCTGTCCAGACACTTGGAATGTCCCTGGAATGTGGCTAAAATGTTCCAAGCAGCCCTAGAGCTGGAACTTGTGCAAAATGGACCTCCTGGGGGCTCTGTCCTGATGGGATCAGTGCACAGCCATCTGAGAGCTCACAGCTGCCCCGTCAGCTTACCCTCCCTGGGTGTGAAAGTTCTTCCTCGGCACCATTGGATTGACCTTGAAGAATCCATGAGGATGTGGCCAGGCTGGAGATGCAGGACAGGCCTCCTACTCCTCACTGTGCTAAACAACCATGTGACGGGCCCTGCAGGGAAGGCCATTTCCCTTCACCCCTACTGTCATTGTGCTCATTTTACAAATGGGGAAAGAGAGGCGCAGAAATGCCATCCTCAAGGCCACACTTCCAATTGGCCACACCGGCATGCAAACACAAATCCCCTCCGAATCCAGGGTGCACACTCACCCCTTCCCTATACTTCCTCCCATCTGGACAATTCTCATTAGAACTGTTGCCTGTGGGGGGAAAAAAAAAAGGCAGGGGGCTCTCACTGTGTATCTGGCACAGAGTAGACGCATGATAAGTGGAAATGAAAGGTGCTTCCACCTGGGAGGCACAGGCAGCAGTAGCTGGCAACACTCACCAAAGGTGCAGTGTCCAGCTGATCTGCAGGGCAGAGGTGAGTCTCAGAAATTCAGAATCTAACTGTAGAAGGGACTTGGAGTTCCTCAAAACTAAGGTACT
>JAQZBX010032464.1:14247-25968 GCA_029593785.1 Cabassous unicinctus
TCTCACCTCCCATAAACACTGGCGCCCCCAAGCTTTGTCCCAGCCCCTCTTCTTTTCTGTCTCACTATATCCCCTCTCAGGAGACATCAACCATCTCTGTGGTTTAACTAACTGCTTTGATACACTGAAGCTCAGACCTTCCCCAGAGCTTCAGACTTGTACTGATGCTTCTTTCTTTAGGTTAATTTCACCCAGCATAATCTCTGTTTGTGTGTATTTCTGGGCACACACTGTCTCTCCTACATATTGGGGCAATGCTCCAAGCAAAAGCAATGACCTCTTCCAAAAAGCAAATTCCACACAGCTGGGCTCATCTCATTTTACAGATGTGTGACCCAAGGCTTAAAGCAGTCAAGTGGCCCGCCAAGGGAGCAAGGCTGGTGACTGGGAGCCAGGCCTGGGAGCAGGTCTCCTGAACCCAGCTGCCTGCAAGGCCACCTTGGTGGCAGAGAAGACGCCAAGTCCAGGGCCAGGTTTGGAGAACTGAATCCTGAAAGTGTGGCTGCAAAATGGCAAAATATACAAATGTGATGACATTTATGTTTATTGTGATATTTCTTTAAACAATGAAGTAAACCATATACATTAAAGAAAAAATTTTAAGTGAAAATAAAGACTCTACCTAAAACGATTGTTTTTGGCATTTTATAGCACTTACTCCAATCTTGTTTCCAGGTTTTTTTGGGTTTTTTTTTTTCTGTTTGATTTTGCTTTTCCATCATTTTATTTGTTTATGTACATTTGTATCCTGCTTGGTCATTTAAACTTCCTATCCCAAACTCTTAAAAAAAAAAATCATTATGTAGTTTTTAAAACAACTATTTCAGATGATTACATAATATTCTACCCAGGACACAGAAGATTAAGGAGAAGGACTGCATCTTAAATCAGTTTTTATAGTACTATGCCCAGCACATGGTATGCACCATATTAGTCAAACTCTTCTTGAATAGAAATGGTATCATTGCCTAAGCCATTTATTCTCTCTTTGGACTCATGTTACCTCTGATTTTTCAGTATCAGGAACAAACAATTCTTGAGTTAAACATCTTTATTCATAAATCTTTCTTCATTACATCATTATTTGCTTAGGCTGGAGACCCAGAAGGAGACGAGAGGAGCTAGGTCAAAGGGAGGAACTTTTTCAAGACTCTTAATCTATACAGCAGATTTGCTTTTCCTGTTTACACAGCCCTGCCAACTTTGTGACTGGAGCCGGATTGTCAGGGGTTTCGAGCGAGGACCTGTGACCACTGGTGGCTGGGTGGAGCTGGGGCTAACCAGCCAAAGCTCACCCGCCTCCTAGTCAAGGCTGAGTACTGACCTGGGGTGTGGCTGGGAGCTCCAGCTTAAAGACAGGCCTCAAGTCAGAGGGGATGCTGGTCCCTGCCTTTATTGTGCCCCTCCGGGAGTGCTTGAGGCTGCTCTGTGGGACACTGCAGTGGAGAGTGGAGGACGGTTTCAGCATCAGACACACCTAGGTTTGAACCCCTGCCCTCTACTCGCAGCTCAGCGTCCCTGAGAAAACACCTGGAGCCCTCAGGGCCTCAGGCTCCTGAGCTGCGAAATGGGGCTTGGACCACCCATGCCACAGGGCCATCGTGGGTGCCTGGTCCACAGAAGGCAGCCACGAATCCCCGATTCCTCTCCTTCCCACTCCCCACCTGGTGCCAAATGGTCACGTCAGTGACTGTCGGTCAGAAGCCTGGACTTCAAACATGGTTAAGAAGGGAAGAAGCCAAATGTGAGTATAACGTCAAGGCGTCCCTGGCCCCACCCGGACCACAGCACACATATCCCAAACCATGGCACAGTGGCTCTGCACAGAGCTCAGTTGACGGTCAAGCCTCTAAGGCTCTCCCACCGACATCTCTGCCCACCGACCCTCAGTCCTGACTCCGGCCCCTCCAGCTCTGGTCCTTCTGTCCAGCCCTGTCACTTCCCCACTCCAGGCATGGCACAGTTCTGTGGAGATGTTCGTCTTCTACCATCACAGCTGTCCTATAGCAACTTCATTATGGAGTACCTACTATGTGGCAGGCACAGTCCCAGCCCTCTGTGTGGGTCTTAATTAATTCTCACAAGAAGCCAGTGAGGCCCATGCATTCTGTTCCCCATTTTGCAGATAAGGAAATGCCAGCTCAGAGAGGGTAAGTAACTAGCTTGAGGTCACACAGCCAGAGGGGAAGTGGGGTGCCAGAGCCAGCCATCAGGCTTGGTTCTGATGGTCTCCTCAGCTGGTCTATTTTCCCTCCCCCTGAAGAAAAGCTCCCTGGGGGCAGAGATGCTGTCTTCTCTCACTGCCCCTGCAGCACCTATCCACGTCTGGAGCAAACATCAAGGCTCAATGAAAATTTGTTGAACCTGGGCTGGAGCAGACCATGGGGAAGTCCAGGGCCACTTGGAAACTCAGGAAGGGCCGGGGACATGCTAGGGGCATGGGTCTGAGGGTACAGAACTGCCACTTTCTCGGCCTTAGAGATGGAGACTCAATTTCCCTGGTGGGCCCAGCACTGGCCGCCCCAACCCATTAGAGGACGATGGAGCTGTGGGGAAAGAAGGGGTCTAATGGAGTGAGGGGGGGGTTTCTGCAGAATAGCCTGGTTCCCTGGCTCAAGATGCTGGCGCAGGGACTGCCTACAGCAAGCTGGCTTTAACCACTTACTAAAAAGACATGTGGGTCCCACATGAGCAAAGGTCCATGATTAGCTTCCAAAATAAATGCAGCCACTGACCTCTTTCCAGGCATTCACTTTAGATGGGGCAGGACCAAAAGCTAATGCTAAGGCCTCCCCGGGCACGTCTCTTACAAGACACATTCCAATTAGAAAGGAAAAAAACAACAACAACAAACAGCTGCCTTTGCTGTTTTCATATTTTCCCCTTTTTTATTATTTCTTTTTTGGCTGGCCCATGGCCGTTTCTTGAACAGCTGGGCCCACTCCACCTGGTGGCCTCTGCCCTGGCCGTCCCCACGGCCTGGAACGCGCTTCTCTCCTCCATAAACCAGCGCTACTCCAGTAATGAAAATCAAATAAGGCCGGTGAGGCACGCTGGGAAGAGAGCCAGGTCTGGACACGGCATCCCCCCTTTGCCCATCCGTTTATGGGGAAAGTGCAGTTACGATAAATGCTTACTGTAATTTACTGGAGGAATTATGAAAAATCGTTAACTATTATGTTTGGATTTTAAAGATCCCAACTTGGTAATCCACTGAAACTATCTTGAACAACAGTCTGGTTTTGTGGGTTTTGATTTATTTCCCCTACATCCTGTAGAATCATGGGTATAAATGTAATCCTTGGGTCAAAATTAATTTGGGGAAGTAACTTTCCCAGCGTGGTTGTTTTTGAGGAGCTGAGCACCTAACAGTGAACGAAACATTTTGTTCAACAATTTAGGGTTTAATTTGTGTGCCATTTTGTACCATCTCTCATTAGAAAAGGAATTGGATGCTTTGCTGATGAGCTCGCTTGCCAGTTCTAGTTAATGCTGTTTTCATGTACTCATCTGTACCCTGTAAAGAGGATTATTCTAGCTCGTGGCATTTTATGTTCGCGTATAGCAGTTTGCTAGCAAAAGCAATGTTTTTACATGACAAGCCATGAGCCATGAGAACAAAAAAAAGTTAAGAAACGAAATAAATTGTAACCTTGCAACCAAAATAAAGATGATTTAAAAGGTGTGTGCCTCGGTGGTGGGTGGGAGCAACCTGGAGACCATCCCTCCCCAGTGTGTCCTTGGGACATGGACAGCGGGAGGTGAGACAGATGGGGGCGGAGGGGGGCATGGAAGAGGCTGACGGTCAGAAGTGCCCTGGCTTTGGCCTCCTCCATCACTGCGGGCACCTCCGTCCTTTTCCCCGGGCGGGGGGTCGTCGCCTCCCGGCTACTGAACGCCGGCTGTCCTGACCCTTCATTGTCCCAGGGGCTCTGGTCTGCTCCCCACAGGGGGCACACATCGCAAAGGCTGGGGACTCTCTGAGGCCCTCAGGGTGCCCTCTCCTCCCTCCAGCAGAGACCCACAGTGGGTGTGTCTGCTCAGCACCCCCCACACTGGCTCGTTCATGTCACACCCCTGCTCCGTCCCTCCTCGGTGCTGGCCCAGGATGCACTGGATGCCCCGAGCAGCTCCTGGTCTAAGGGGGAAGCAGCTGGGTCGAGTAACTGTCACCTAGGAGTGTGACAAGCCCTTTGCCAGACAGAAGCACAGGGGCATGGGAGCAGAGGGGCCGCTCACTCCCTGAGCGCAGGAAAAGTTGGAGGAGAGGCCTCTGGAGGTGACGTCGAGGCCCCCCTTCCTGCGCCACTTCCTCCTCTCCGAGCCTGGACCCCCCGTCAGCCAAATCAGTGCCTCTCCCAGGGCCTCACACAGCTGTGTTCACGGATGCAAAGAGGGGGCTCCCGGCTGCTGCACAGACCCAGGGCGTGTGACTGGGCCCAGGAAGGGCAGTGAGGGTGGCAGACCACACCCCAACGCCACCATGAGCGCCACAAGCCTCCAGCCAGCCTGGCCAGTCAGCCTCAGACCCACCGGCAGCACCTTCAGAAGGGCGGAACATAAGAAATTCCACAGACACCCGAGCAGCCACCCTCCTGAACGCTGGGCCACGCTGTTACTTGGAGCAGACGAGGCCGCCACTGCTTCTGCTCCCCAACCATGGACCTCTGGGTCAGCCCACGCTGAACGCCACCAACGGCCCTCGTGTGCCCAGCGGTCGCTCAGCTCACAAAAGAGAATGGGGACGTGGGCCACGCCTGGACTCAACACCCTTTTATCGGAGAAGAACCTCCAATCCACCCAGTCTTAATCTCTGATTCCTGTGGTTCGACTGTGTGAATTAGATCCACAAAACATAATACTAAAGAGGGAAACCAAGAACAAATTCTCTTGCAAATCTCGTTACTCCTCAACGCAAGCTTTCCCAGGAGGGCCAGCGTCCTGGGGTAGCGTACACAGCCTCGACCGGGCCCCGCCACCATCTGACCCTTGCTGAGCCTCATGTTCTTCATCTGCGAGATGGGGGTGGTTATGTGCCTGCTGTATACGGCTGGGAGGAAAGATGAGGCGATACAGGTAAAGTGCTCAGAACAGTGCCTTGACCACAGGAAAAACCGGAAAATTCAATAAACAGGTGTCATTTCCCCAGTGTTGGGAGGACAGGCCTTTTTATAGAAATCACACACTCCCTCTGGCTGACACATTAGCAGAAGGTCAACATGCCACTCTGCTACCCCTCTTCAGGAGCTAGACGCACCTGTACCAAATACCTGGTGGGCAGGTGGATAGGGACACCCAGTTGATGGGCATCCAACACCATTTGTCACCTGGACAGCAGCAAAAACTAAACTTCTTCGAGGTGAACTAAACCTTTGTAAAGAACATAGTCATCATGGTGCCATCACGGTAATTGTGACGGACACCCAAAGGCGTGTGCCAAGTTCCGATGTTCTGGAGGAGCACAGGTAGCACGGCCCAAAGTGGACCCTGCCCTTGACGAGAAGTGAAAACATGGCCTTGTATTCTCTCCCAAGACTACAGATGCTGGGCTGGTGGTCGGAGAGGCTCTGTGTGACTCCTCAGGCGGAAGCTTCCAGAACTTCAGCCTTTAAGTGGTAAATATTGCAGGGGCCTTGCACAACGCCTGATCGGTAAGAAGCGTTTCCCAGAGACCGTGACCCACTGAGAGTGGCATCCAGGCTGCTCTCCGTGCAAACTGTCACCATGGGAAGGGCTCAGGGCTGGTCAGCAGCGGGGGCTGGGGGCTGCTTCTAACCCCATCACCGAGGGGCCTTCCGTCCACCTGGAGCAGGCCCAGGCCTCGGCCACCCCTGTCCATAAAGTGGGTGGAGGAGCTGGCCTGGGGTCAAGGGCAGGCTTTCTAAATCCTGCCCCAGGGATCCATACCAGCCTGACAAAATTTCCACTGATTTGCAGCAAAACAAGGGGGAAGGGAAGGGTGACAAAGGGAGCTCTTCCACAAAGCCAGCCTGCTTCCATTTCAAAGGCTGAGACCACGTCCCTCCAAAATTCGGGGAGGTAAAATGCCTTTCACTTTAGGAAATGGTGGAGGTACAAGATGGTGCTTGGTTGGATTTCTGGTGTTTTTTTTTAATTATCTTTTTATTTTAATATCTTCACGTGGCAAAATTGAAAGTTGGAAAAGCTCTGTGTGTAAAATGGGGGAGAGGTGGGGGGCGGGGGGGAGTGTGTCACAGAAGCTGGCCTTAGTTTCCCCAGTTTCCTCCACTCAGAGCCTCAGGGGCAGCCAAGGGCCCCGAGATCCCAGGATGCCCTGCATTTCCCCAGAACTCACCACCCTGTAACAATCCTGTGCCATCTGCTCCGAGTCACTGTCTGAAGCTACAGCAAAAGCTGGAAGCTGTCCCCTTGGGTCCAGAGCCTGCACAACTGGGAGAGGCCACAGGGACCTTGAGGGGCAACTCCAAACAGAACCCTTCCTACCCCTTCCGGAGCCTGGGAAGGAAGGTCCAGGCATCTTCTGAGGATGCAAGAGCCAGCAGAGCTGCAGCCCGGCCCTCCGCTTGGCCAAGGCTCCTGTGCTGTCCTGAGGCATCGGTTATTCAGGAAGCCCCTCTCAAGTTCGTCTCTGTGCAGGCTCTAAGCTTGGGGATAGGGTCAGGGGGTGAAAAGCCCCAGCCCTGACCTCCGGCTGCTCACATCCCAGGGCCTCTGCACCCACTGCTCCCTCTTCAAGGGACCTGACCTTCCGGGGAGGACGCCTGGGGGTGGGCTGGAGCTGGCGGTCACATGCCATTCCTGAGAACATCTCCAGTGTCTGTCATAGGACAGCAGGGGTCTTGAATAGTGGGCCAGCTGCAAAGAGGCAGCAAGCGAGAAGATCCAGAAGGCTCTTCCTGGGGGGAGGGGCGCTGAACAGAGGCAAGGGGCCCCCTTTCCCCTCCCCTGGACCAATGCCAGGGCCTACAAGCAAACATTTAGACGACCAAGCCAGGAGGCAGAGGGTAGATAGTGGCATCTCCACAGGGGACCCCAGGATAAATCTGCCCAAAGTCGGCAGAAAGCAACAGCATTTCAGAGGGGACCCGTGAGACAATTGGGACAATTAGGAAAAAATATCCAGTCTACCCAGAAGTGTGCACCTTGGACCCTTTTCAAAAAGTGGTCCAGGAGGACTTCAGAGTCATCTACAATAATTCCCTGAAGTTGTTCTTTTTTTTTTTCTTTTCTTTTTAGTTAGGCCAGTAAAAAGAATTTATTTGGGAAATGGGGGAAAGAAAAGAGATTGCTGAGAAATGGGAGAGAAAGACGGAAATACACACTAAGACTTGGTGTGGGCCCCTCCAGGCAGAGAGAGCCTGAATTTTTCTTTTCAGTGAAATGCAGCTGTGGAAACAGGGAACGTGTCCACGGCACAGCGTTTCACCCTCACATAGTCACGAGAGTAATTGGTCACTCCTCCGGGCAGGAGGGCGGAGGCCAGGTGAAGGGGAGGGGCACACGTGCCCGACCGCCCACCAGGTGCCACGTTGCCCCAGCAGGCAGCACAGGCCCAGGCAGGGGCCTCCTGTGGCCGAGCCCAGTGGACATGCCATCCTCACCCTGACATCTCCACAGCCTCCCACCCTGCTCCCACTTCCCGGGGGCTCCTGGAGCACTTCTCTCCGGGTTTTCCTCTTGCCTCTCGGACCACCCCTCCTGTGTCCTCTGCCACTGCCTCTGGACACTGGGGGGCCCAGGTCCATTCCTCTCCTGGGGCCACCTTGTCATGCCCACAGCATTCATTACCAGCGAGAGGCTGGGGGTCAACCCTCCATTTCCATTGCTTCAGGCTCATCCATCCAGCTGCCTTCAGTTTCCACATGGCTGACCTACAGGCAAGTCACCCATCAGCACCCACCCCGGCCAGCTCCTCACTCAGGAGCTCCAGTCCTGGCGACCAGCACCACAGTCCAGCAAAAGCTGCTGACCTGGCCCAGGCACTGCCCCTTGTCCAGACGCCCCGGCCTGCCCATGGCCACGTCCGGCCATGCCGGCCTCCCAACAGCTCTCAGGTCCACACTCCTGAGGCATCTCTGCTGCCCCCACCCAGGCCCAAGTCACCTTCACCCCCCAGCAGGATTCCTGCCCCCAACTGCTGCCCCCACCCTGGGTTTCTCAGCCTCAGCACGGCCGGCATTTGGGCTGGTGACTCCGTGGTGGAGCGTCCTGTGCGTTGCAAGAGGCTGAGCAGCCCTTGCAACTCTACCTGCCAGGTGCCAGCAGCACTTCTCTGAGTTGTGACAACCAAGTACGTCTCCAGACATGGCTCAGTGTCCCCTGGCGCACAGCTGTCCCCTTGAGAACCACTGCCCCGTGGAGCAGCCCACTCTGGCCTTTCTGTTGTCTTGCCCAAAACCCTTCAACGCCTCTGATATTGTCCCCGGTGCTCTCGGGACAGGGACACACATCTCAAGTGCCCACCCCCCCAGTCTATCCAAGCCCCCTGGCCTTCTGTCTGCTCCCCCACCAGGCTTGCCCTCCCCACTTTGGCAGCCCCTGCCTCCCACCACCCTCTTTATCTAGTTCTTGGTCATCCTTCTATGCTCATTTCAAGGGTCTCTGCATAGGAGAGGCTCGGGAAATGTTTGCTGAGCAGACCTGGAAAGCAGCGTATGAATGACACTGCTCACTCGCTAAGTGAGCTTAGACAAGGCGCTTCCCCTTTCTGGGCCTCAGTGTCCCCCTCCCCCTCACATCATAAGGGGCACGGACCACCTGCACAGCAGTTTCCGTGCCCTGATATTCAAGCCATTCCTTCCCAAAGCCTCCTCGGTGCCCATTACAAACCCGTCTGTGGCCACATGGGACCCCAAGGCCAGTTCTCTTTGCTACAAACCAGGAGACGTGTGAAACCCAGGGGGCTAAGACCCCGCTTGCGGGTCCCTCTGAGCCACCTGCACGTGGCTGTGTCGGGAACCGCCCATGTCACAGATCCTTCACCTGGGGCAAAATAAGGATCTGCCCCTCTGGCCCTCGGGAAGGAGTAACCAGGGGTCCTTGGCCATCGGGGCCCCCAGAAAGGTGGCAACAGAGTTGGGCACGAGCCCAGGTCTCGAGTCCCCGCCTGTTGCTGGTCACGTCAGCACGGCCCTCTGGCAGGATCCCTTGGCAAGGCCGGCGGCGTCCCAGCTGATCAAACAGGAACACGACCTAAACAGCTCCAGGACGGGCCACTTCAGAGAGGTGCTACCTGCAGGGCCGGAACCCAGGCCGGCCAAAAGCAGTTTCTTTGTAGAGAAGCCAGCAAAGACGAAAGAGCACTCTCCCCCGCAGACAGTTCCAGAGCTCCCCCATGTCCTGCGGCCAGAGCCAGCTGTCCCCTATGCACCGGCCCTGCCCTGCAGCTGAAGGCTCGCTGGGGGGCTTCTGAGCCCTATCCCAGATGGCAGCCAGGGGAGCTGACCTAGGCCTCGCCCAAGGGAGAAGCAGGGGCAGGGCCAGCCCCCGTCTGACGCCCCACCAGAAGCCCCCTGCCACCATGGCCGCCGCCTCCCCCAGCATGGCACAGCGGGTCCCACTGGTGGGAGCCAAGACAGGTGCGGTCCCCCTGGGGTCACCTCTGATATGCCAACTATGAGCCTCTCAGGAGCCCAGGCTGTGGCTCCCGCTTCTGTAGCTCCCCAGGTTCCGAAAATGCCCGTTCTCCCTCACCACACCTCCAGCGTTCGCGGCGCTCTTTCTTTTTTTTTTTTTTTTAACTAAATCTATTTATTGATACATAAAAATAAAGCATAAAACCATCCAAAGTGTACAATCAATAGTATGTGGTATAATCACATAGTTGTTCATTTGTCACTTCTGTCATTATTGGACCGTTTTCATTATTCCAATAATAATAAACAAAAATCAAAAACTCACCCCCCAATCTCTTTATACTTCCCAAGTCATACATAGCTACTAACCTGGTTCCATCTCTCTAGTTTAGATGTATTTCTTTTTTGTAAAAACAGTCTCATGTATGTCATACTACCAATATTCATATTTTACATGAGGCTTCACTGTGTTATAAAATGGCGAAAGAACGCCAGGGTCTGGCGACAGCGCGGTACTCTCTCAAGGGACTGTTTAAAGTGCTCTCCAGCCTGTCTGAAGTGCCCCTTGTTAACCCTAAGGCAGCACAGCCAGGTGTTCCCCACCTGCGATGTCCTGGGCTCACCGTGGCACTGCTCTGGGCCTTGGTTTATACATCTGCAGAATGAGGATGACAGCAGTTCCCACTTCACAGGGTTGTTGAGAGGATTAAATTCGCTACTAAGTGTAAAACCTTCCAATTAAAATTATTTCCTGGGAGTGAATGTGGCTCACGCAAGTGGGTGCCCGCCTCCTACATGGGAGGTCCTGGGTTTGGTTCCTGGTGCCTCCTAAAGCAGACAGACAAACAACGAGCAGACAACAAGCAGACATCGAGCAAAAACAAGTGAGCAGGTGGTGGATGTGGCTCAAGCAGTTGAGCACCCGCATCCCACACGGGAGATCCCAGGTTTGGTTTCTGGTATCTCCTAAAGAAAAAAACAAACAGACAGACAACGAGCAAAAGCAATAAGCAAACAGATGAAGGAGCCATCTCAGGGGGAAAACATTTTTTTTAAAAAGTATTTCCCAAGGCAGGTTGCCATTTCATATGTATAGAAATTGAGATGGCGAAGGTGACGGGACTTGGTCAGGACCTCGGGGGTTGCCCATTCTAGCGTGGGCTCCCCTACAATGCGGGACCCTCCAGGTAACAGGCCAGGGCCGCGGAGCACCCGCTGCCTCCTGTCAGGGTTAGCCTGGGCTAAGAGGAGGCAGGTGCAATTCCACACGAGGTCCCAAACAATTGAGAGCAGGGAACCAAATATTTGTACGTGAACGTCCACCCCAGCATTCTTCACAGCAGCCAAAGGTGGAGACGAGCTGTTGTCTGCAACAGAAGAATGGACGGACAAAATGAGGTCCGTCTGTGCAGTGGAATGTCATCCGGCCCCAGGAAGGGCAGCAGTGCTGACCCATGCCCCACACGGACGGGCCTTGGAAAGAAGGCAGTCACCAGGACCAAAGAGTTTATGGTCCCTTTTATATGAAACCTCCAGAAATGTCCAGGGAAACCCACAGGGACAGAGAGCAGACTAGTGGTTGCCAGGGGCTGGGGGTGGCAGGGGGTGGGGGAGGAGGGGAACTGGGAGAAATTGCTTTGTGGATTCAGGGTCTCCTTTGAGGGTGATGACAGACATGGTGGCTGCACAACAGCGTGAACGCACTAAATGACGCTGACTTGCATGCTTTAAAACGTGAATTTTATGTTACGTGAATTTCACCTCAATTAGTAAAAAGAGGGAGCGGGAGCGAGCAGGCACTTTAGAAAGAGCCCTGGGCCTGGTCGGCCCGCACGCTTGGGCAGCTAACGTGACCAGCCTTGGCGCCTCACGGTCACCTCCCAGCTCCCTCCCAGCCCCAGGGTCTCTGATCCCAGGGATGAAGTAATGGGCCATTTTGTAATGCGGTCACAGCTGAGATCATTACAAGAACGCTGGAAGCCTTACGAGGGACCTGCAGCAGCATTTTTAATAACTAGATGTCTTGCAAAAGGAAAAACATTTACTGTATAAAATACAGACAGAATAATTATCTACCCTATTAGAAGTGTTTTCATAAAACTTTACCTGCACGGTCGCCCTGCTCACAGCACCCACCACTCACAGCCCCCTCCATTAAAGGAAC
>JAQZBX010032465.1:0-25841 GCA_029593785.1 Cabassous unicinctus
GAAATGAATTACAATCAATAACTAAAAAATATCAATAAAATTAGCAAATTTTGGAAAGTAAATACAAAATTATAAATAAGCCAAGGGTCTAAGAAGAAGTCATGTAGAAATAAAAAATATTTTGAATTTAATTTAATTTAAAAAACAGCAGTAAAGAACTTCAAAATATGTTGGATGAGGTTAAAACAAGGCTTAGAGGCAAATGTATGCCACCAAGTGCTTATGTTAGAAAAGAAGAAATATCTAAAAATAAATTATAGTAATTACCATCCAAACAAACTGAAAAATAAACCAGAACAAGTGAAATCCTAACCAGGGGCAATGAAATTAAATAAGATGCATAGCAGCAGAAATCGATGGAATTGAAAAGGGGCAAAAAATAGAGAAAATCAATTAAATCAAAGGCTGAATTTTTTCAGAAAAGCCAATGCAATTGATAATCTCTATGTAGAATGACCAAGAATGAAAAGAAAGAAGACATAAATTATAAATATCAAGAATGAAAGAGGAGGGGATTGTGGGAACATGGCCAATGGGTTAGTCATTTAAGTCTTAGCTCTCACTAAAACAACAAAGAAAAATCCAGAGGCTGCCATGGGGACCTGCTTTGGGGCACAGCAATCCAGGACACTGCTTACCAACTCCCAGAAGAGTGAAAGTCAGAGACACAAAGAAAACAAAACAAATAATCATGAGTTATTAAACCACCCAGCTGCCAGGAAGGGCTATCCTCCACCGCCAAGATATTAAGTGAGGGTAAAACTCCTGGTGAATTGTATATAATAGTAGAGCAGATGTCTACCTCCAAAGGAAGGTGCTCTGAGTCATCTAAGAGGGTACTGCGCAGATATGGAAGCCAGGAATAATCAGGGGTTGCTTACCTCGGTGGCTGGAAGGGGCACACATACCTGGCCCTAGGGGCAGACAGACTAGCTGAAGACACTACCCCTTGCTCCAAATGGGAGTGTGATGGAAGATTCCCTGTGAGGAAGAGGGGTCTGAGAGTGGAGAGTGATTTTTTTGCAGTGAGTCTAGCCAGCTGGGCCCCCCTTGAATATCAGAAGGGATGCTGACACGACAGGGAGAGGGGAGGGGGATTGCTTCAGGCTAGTGGTCCTGTCCAGCCACCTAGGTAAAGAGAGGAATTACATCAATGAGGAGGCAGAGCCAAGCTGTGATCAATACCACTCCACCTGACTGCAGGGGATCTAATCTGCCCCTGGGAAATGGAGCAGAGAGCTTTCTGAAAGGCTAATCCACCCAAGGACTCAGAATAGCTCAGTGAAAGAATTCTTGCTTAGCATGTATGAGGTCCCTGATTAGATTCCTGGCTATTCCTTGAGAAGAGATCCACCAGGTTATCAGGAATCTGGCTGAAACTTTATGACAGGGAACATACAGACATTTTCTTTGTATTAGCTTTTCTTGGATCTCTTATTATTTTTTTTTTTTAAATGTTCATTTTCTTTTATTTCCCTTACTTTCTTCACTAAAACCCTGTTCAAAACCTGCAGATGGCAGGCTGCAGGGTAAGAGATTGAGGAATATCAGCAGCCTAAGAAGATACTAAGGGGTCTAAGAAGAAGGCCATTTTCCCAGGTTTATTATTTTTTTTTCTGTCTCCTTTTTTTTTTTTTTAAATGAGTTGTTGCTATATTGTTTCTTGCTTGTTTTGTAACCTCTCCCTTTCTTTCTCTGCTTGCTTATTTTTCTTTTTTTCCTGTATTTTATTCCTTTGGTTACTGATCTATTCTACCCACATGATTTCTTTTCACTCCTTCATCTTTATATCCTTTGTTTTCTATTGTTGTTCTTTTGTTCCACCTCTTTTATTTGGTCTCCAATTTTTCTTGTTGTATTTCTCCCTTTCTCCTTTTTTCTCTGTATACTTTCTCTTTTTTATTTTTTTTTCTTTCTCTCTTTTCTCTTTTCTTTTCCCCTCTTCTTGCCACTCCAGCATTTTAATTCATTCTACGTTTTTTTCTTTATTCAGTTTCTTGTTTCTATTCCACTTTCCTAATCTTATTCCTCTGTGCTTCTTACTCATGTCAATTTTTCAATTTCCTAGGTCTTCTATGGTTGCTCTCCTACCTTTTACTATAACCATTACTATTATTCTTTTTATTCTCCCTGTCTCTTTCCTTTTCTCTGGACCTAATTTTTTTTTTAATTCAGAGGAACATAGCCCAATCTAACAAAAAAACAGCTGAGTTGGGGCAAGATCCTGCCTAAGTTAGCTGTTTTGGGAACACACAGAGTAGGCAGTTTCAGGGCACTGACATGAAGGGAGCTGGATGAAGAGATAAATTCCTTAAGGTGCTGCTGGCTTCATTCTTGGTTCCTGTGTTCCCTCTTCCTTGATTTCCCCTTTTCTGTGTATAACAATATTGTATACCAATGCTATCTCTTTTCCTTCCCTCATCTATTCTATTTTGTGCTTTCTGTAGTTGTTCTTACATTGCATCTCTCTTTGTTTAGTCCTCAGTTTTTCTGAATTTTATTTCTACCTCATCTATCCTATTTTCTTTCTTAACTTTCTTTCTGTCTGTCTTTTCTCTTTCCCATTCTCCTCATCATACTGAATTTAAATTCTTTCAAAATATTTTTCACTTTTTGGTTTCCCATCTCATTTTTGGTACCCCTATTTTTTATTCCAATCACTCTACACTGTTTATGTGAGTTAAAAATTCATTTCCCAAGGTCTTATATGGTTCTTCTTCAAACAATTACTATTATTATTACTATTATCATTTTATTTTTCTTACCTCTTTCAATTTCTCTGGCCCTATTTTTTTTCCTCCAAGGAAACAGAATAAGAAGAATAAAGTGTCAAAGAGAAAAATTAACACACAGACAAAAACAGCAATTAAATAAGACCCTAGAGTAAAAAGAGAAGCTAATCAACTGAATAAACCCATCAAGATAAAAAGATGAGCAGAGGGCAGCAAAAATTATAAACCATGCCAAGAAACAGAAAGATATGGTCCAGTCCAATGAAAAAAATAAAAACCAGGAAGAGGTGCAGAACATTGAAAAACTCATCAAAGCTCTCCAAACAAATATCATGGACCAACTTAATGAAGTGAAGGAAGAGATTTAGGATATTAAGAAGACACTAGGAGAAAATACTGAAGAAATTGTAAACATATCTAAAAAGACAACAGATATGATGGTGATGAATGGCACAATCCAAGAAATCAAAATGACACTGAAAGCACATAACAGTAGATTTGAGCAGGTGGAAGAAAGAATCACTGATGTGGAAGAAAGTACATCTGAAATCAAACAGAAAGTAAAACAGATAGATAAAAAGATATAAAAAATCCAACAGGACTTAAGGATTTGAATGACAATGAAAAATGCACAAACATATGTATTATAAGCATCCCAGAGGAAGAAAAGAAGAGAAAGGGTACAAAAGAAGTGTTGGAGTAAATAATGGCTGAAAACTTTCTAACCCTATTGAGGGAGATGGATGTACATGTCCCGAAAGTGCAGTGCACCCCAAAGAGTATAAATTTGAATAGGCCTACACCAAAACATATACAGGTCCAATTGTCCAATGCTCTAGACAAAGAGAAAAAACTGAAAGCAGCAAGAGAAAAGAGAACCATCACATACAAGGGAAGCTCAATAAGTTTAAGTGCTGATTTCTCATCTGAAACCATGAAGGCAAGAAGGCAGTGTTATGACATAGTTAAGGTACTGAAACAAACAAACAAACAATTCCAGCCAAGAATTCTCTATCCAGCAAAGCTGGCATTCAAAAATGATGAAGAGTTCAAAATACTCACAATAAACAGAAATTAAGAGAGTATGCCAATAAGAAACATGCACTTTAGGAAATACTAAAGGAAGTTCTGCAGATTGAAAGGAAAAAAAAACAGGAAAGAGAGTTGGAAGAGAGTGTAAGGCAACTAAAAAGACAGAAAGAGAAATAAAACAACATATGACATACATAAACCCAAAGAAATATGGCTAATGTAATTGATTCCTTGAGAGTAATAACACTGAATGTTAATGGATTAAATACAGCAGTCAAGAGACACAGATTGGTAGAATAGATAAGGAAATATTGTAGAAATATGTTTTCTACAATAAACCCACCTTAGACCCAGAGATTCAATGAGACTGAAAGTGAATGGCTGGAAAACAGTCTTACAAGTAAACAGTAGCCCAAAAAGAGCCAGAGTTGCTTTACTAAAATCGGACAAAATAGACTTTAAATGGAAAACTATTGTAAGAGACAAAGAGGGACATTATGTATTAGTGAAAGGGGTAATCTTTCAAATAGGAAGAACAATCATAAACATTTATGAATCTAACAGTGGCACCTCAAAATACAAGAGGCAAACACTGGAAAAATTAAGTGGAGAAATAGATGCTTCTACAATTAAAGTGGGGAACTTTAATACACCATTATTACCATTAGACAGAACATCTCGACAAAGAATCATTAATGAAACAAAGATTTTGATTAATGCATTAGACAATTTGGATCCAATAAACATATAAAACATTACATCCAAATAAGCAAGATACGCATTTTCTCGAGTGCACATGGATCATACTCCAAGATAGACCACATTCTAGGCCACAGGAAAAATCTCAATGAATTCAGAGTGATTCATATTATACAAAGTAATTCTCTGACCACAATGGAATGAAATTGGAAGCAGACAACCAGATAAGGCACAAAAATATGGAATTTAAACAAAACACACTTAGACAAACAGAGGATCAAGGAGGAAATCTCAAAAGACATCAGTAACTACCTTGAAATGAATGAAAATGACAACACAACATATCAAAACCTATTTGATGTGGCAAAAACTGTATGGAGAGGGAAATTCATACCATAAATGCATATATCCGAAAAAAGAAAGAGCTAAAATCGAAGACCTAACTGCACACCTGGAGGAATTAGAAAAACAACAACAAAGTAACCTCAAAGGATGTAGAAAGAAGGAAATAACAATGATTGTAGCAGAACTAAATGAAATAGAAAATAAGAAAGTCCCAGAAAAAAATAAACAAAACCAAAATCTGGTTCTTTAAGAAGATCAATAAAATTGACAAACACTTAGCCAGACTAACTAAGAAAAAAAGAGAGGAGATGCAAATGTGCAAAATAATTAATGATGAAGGGAATATCATGACTGACCCCACAGAAATAAAGAGTATAATAAAAGGATACTTTGAAAGATTATATGCTGACAAAAGTGATAATTAAAAGGAAATGGACAAATTCTTAGAAACTCACAGACAGCCTACATTGACGAAATAAGAAATTGATGAACACACAGACCCATTACAAGTAAACAGATAGACTGAGTCATCAAAAACCTCCCAAATAAGAAGAGCCCAGGACCAGACAGCTTCATAGTTGAATCCTAGCAAACATTCTGGAAAGAAATATCTCCAATTATGCTTGAACTGTTCCAAAAAATAGAAGTAGAAGGAACATTGCCTAACTCATTCTATGATGCCAACATTACCCTAATCCCAAAGTCAAACAAGGATGTCACAAGAAAGGAAAATTACAGACCAATCTCTCTAATGAACCTAGATGATAAAATCCTCAACAAAATATTCACTCATTGCAATTAACAGCACATCAAATTATACACCATAACCAAGTGGGTTTCATCCCAGGTATGCAAGGATGGTTCAACAAAAGAAAGTCCATCAATGTGATACACCACATAAAAAGATCAGAATAAAAAAAAAAAACACGGTCATATCTATAGACACAGAAAATAGAATTTGACAAAATAAAGCACAGTTTCCTTATAAAACACTGCAAAAGATAGGAATAGAAGGAAACTTTCTGAACATGATAAAGGGTATATATGAAAACCCACAGCTAACATCATCTTCAATGGTGAAACCTTAAAAGCATTCCCTCTATGATCAGGAACAAAATAAGGATGCCCACTATCAGCGATTCTATTTAACATTGTCTTAGAAGTATTTGCTCAAGCACTAAGGCAAGAAAAAGATATAAAAAACATCCAAATTGGGAAGGAAGAAGTAAAAATTTCACTTTTTGCAGACAATGCAATCCAATATATAGGAAGCCCTAAGAAATCTACAATAAAGCTTCTAGAACTTATAAACGAGTTCAGTAAAGTCGCAAGCTAAAGATCAATACTCAAAAATCAGCAGCATTTCTGTCCACCAATAAGGAGCAATCTGAGGAGGAAGTCGCGAAAAAATGCCATTTAAAATAGCTACTAAAAGAATAAAATACCTAGGAATAGATTTAAGATGTAAAGGACATATATACAGAAAACTACACAACACTGTTTAAGGAAATCACAGAAGGCGTAACTAAATGGAAGAATATTCCCTGTTCACAGATAGGAAGACTAAACATCATTAAGACTTCTATCCTACCTAAAGTAATCTACAGATTTAATGTAATACCAATAAATATCAACACAGCATATTTTAATGAATTGGAAAAACTAACAAAAAATTTTATTTGGAAGGGTAAGAAACCCTGAATAGCCAAAGACATATTGAAAAAGAAAAATGAAATTGGAAATATCACACTACCTGACTTTAAAACATACTACAAAGCTACAGTGGTTAAAAATGCATGGTATTAGCACAAACTAGACATACTGACCAATGAAATCAAATTGATAGTTCTGATATAGATCCTTACATATACAGTCATCTGATATTAGACAAGGACACCAAAGCCCACTCAACTGGGCTTGGAGAAGTGGATATCCATATTCAAAAGAATGCAAGAGCAACACTATCTCACACCTCATACAAAAATCAACTCAAGATGGATCAAAGATCTAAATATAAGAGCCAAGACCATAAAGACCTTGGAAGATAATCTAGAGAAGCATCTACAGGACTTGAAATAGGAAATGGTTTCATGAACTGCACAACCAAACATGAGCAGCAAAAGAAAAAATAGATATATGGGATCGCCTCAAAATTAAAAACTTTTGCATCTGAAATTTCATTATCATGAAAGTAAAAAGGCACCCTACCCAATGGGAGAATATATTTGGCAGGCATATATCTGATAGGAGCTTAATATACAGCATATATAAGGAAATCCTACACCTTGAAAATAAAAAGACAAACAACCCATTTAAATAATGGGTAAGTGAACTGAAAAGACACTTCTCTAAGGAAGAAATACAAGTGGCTAAAGATCACATGAAAATTTGCTCAACATCACTAGTTATTAGGAATTACAAGTCAAAACTACAATAAGATACCATCTTACATCCATTGGACTGGTGGCTATTAAATAAACAGTGGACTATAAGTGCTGGAGGGGATGTGGAGCACATCCTCTCCAATGGGATGGGAACACTCATCCCACTGCTGGTGGGAAGGTAGAGTGGAGCAGCCATTGTGGAGGACAGTTTGGCAGTTCCTCAAAAAACTAACTATAGAACTGCCATATAATCCAGCAATTCCTCTGCTGCATATATAACAAGAAGAATTGAAAGCAAAGACACGAACAGATATATACACACCAACGTTCATGCATTACTCACTATTGCCAAAAGTTGGAGTCAGCCCAAACACCTGTCAACATATGAATGGATAAACAAAATGTGGTACATACATACAATGGAATATTTCTCAGCTGTAAGAAGGAATACAGTGCTAACACATGGGATAACATGGATTAAACTTGAAGGCCTTATTTTGAGTGAAAGAAGCCAGGCATTGAAGGATGAACAGTACATGACCGCACTGATATGAAATAAGCAAATTGAGTAAATTTAAAGAGCTATTGCCTGGAAGATAGGTTTGCAGGATAAAAAAGGGAGAAGAAAGTTGTGAGCCAACACCCATACAGATGTAATCTATGGTAAGTTGAAAGTGCATAGTTGAATATTGAAGGGATATGACAGGAGGGTAGTAATATTATTAGGTTGCATAGTGAAGGTTTGACAGGTGGGTAGATTGGGGAGTTTGGAATGGAAGGTCCATGGAACTGGGGGAAAGCTTGAGAGAGGAATCAGGTGAACACTGGGGATTTGTGGGTATGTGGTTGAAAGTACAAAGTTGGGAATGCTTTTATGGTAATATTACAAGGAAGGGTTACCGGTTTAGGGTGTTGGATGGGGGTCACTCGGGTCATGGTGCAACTGGAGCAGGCTTCTAGGGAGTGTATAAGTGATCATTTTGTCATAATGTATTGTATCAGTGGGTGGAGATCCACATAAGGAGTGGGAAAGATTTGGACTTCCATCCTTGGGAGGATATATTTGTTCACAAATGGAGAGACAGGAGTCTCTGGAGAGCATGGCCAGTTTTTAATAGTGGAGAACAAACCAGTGTGTCAAGAACTCAGTGTTTTAAATGGAACTATGAATCTTGTCATCTAAGTGAAGCCAGGAGGTTGCCATGGACCCAAAGGGGAGAGGAAGGGACGGAGGAATAGAATAGATCGAATGGGGGTATTTAATGCACAATGGAAGTGTTCTACATGATCTTGCAATGATGGAGACAAGCCATGTTAAATATCATTAAAAATTATAAAATATACTGTCTAAACTGTAAACCATATTGTAAATCATTGACCATGATTAGTACCTATGTTTCACTATTTGTTTATCAGTTATAACAATGATACAATCTGCATATAAAAAGGTATTAATACAGGAAGGTGGAACTGGGGAGGATGTTGAGTATATGAGAGTCCCTTGTACTCTGTATGTGACTTTACTGTGACCTAAAACTTCTTTGAAAACAAAATGAAAACTAGTAAGACCCTGGGGAATAAATGGAAGAAAACACCGGTGTACATACAGGACACCAGATATTACAGTGATGAAAGGCAAAACGTCAAAAAATTTCTTTTAAATGTTTTTCATTACTTTTTAATATTCCAATCTTTTAATTTCATTTTATTTTTAGTTTTTAAAAATTTTTATATATTTTATTTCTTATATTTAAACTTATCATTATTTCATTTTCCTATTAATTGCATTTGGCTATTTTAATGGCTTCTTTTTTAAAAAGTTTTGGATCACAAAAGTTTACAACTGGGGCAGGGTAAGATCATTGGTGTGGGCTGTCAGTGATAGGGGTTACATGGGAGGAAGTTCACCTGGGCATAAATATAAGGCATATAAAAATGCTCAAATGTTCATGGAGCATTATCACACTTGGTGGAGACTCACAAAATAACTTAGAGAATATTGAATTCCCATCCTGGAAAGCTCTGCAACATTTTCTAATGGAGAAGCAGCAGTCCCCCAAGTGCAGGGGCAATGACTGGTGAAGGAGGATGATCCATTGATGGGCCCTTGATAATGATGACTACACTTATGAGCCTTTGTTCTTGAAATTAAAACTTTGCCTAATGTTGTGGGGTGCCTAAGAGTTGCCTCCTGAGAGGTTACTTGTTGATCAAATGTAGCCTCTTTCTAAGCCAAACTCAGTATATAAATGCATTACAGTTCCTCCAGCACGGAACATGACTCCTGGTGAGTAGCCTCTCTGGCACTGAGGGATTACTACCAAGCACCAAGTAGCAATGCAACTGGAAAAAGATCTCAAATAAAAGGGAGAAAGGGTAAATACAAATGAGTTTATATGTCTAAGAGACTTCAAAGTGAGTCTGGATATCATCCCAAAGGTAATGCTTATGTACATCTCAGCAGGATCTTGTAGATTGCCAAAGTGTATACTACCCCAAATAGTAGGGATCCTGAGGGCTCTGGAGACACCCAGGTTCTATGGTCAGACCAATTAGCTCCAAATGTTGGTGCCTTGCCAGTGGGCCCTACTTTGGAATTTGTGTGCTCCTGAGAATGACAGAATTGGACTCAATTATGACTTCCCTGCACATGGCTCATCTTTCCCTTCTCTTTAAACCAATACTTGGTGCCGGAATTTGTCGGTGTACATCAAAAAGACTTGAGTCTTTGGACTGCCCATGAGCCTTCTGGGCCTGGACCCTCAGCGGAGTTGCAAAACCTACTCTACAGCTCATTGGACTAATCTGGGACAAGTAACACGGAGATGATGATGGACAATAGTCATCCCAAGAAACAGAGAGAGTCTGCAACTGCAAGCAAGATATTTCTATCCATCTTCCCTTTGGTTTATAAGCCTCTTCTCAATTAGAGGTGGAGTGAACATCACCATCCCAGAATCCTCAGGATTGGGGCAAGAACTATGGACTAGAGAGGACTTACTGATATTCTACTATAGACATATTGTGATTCTAGCTATGGAAGAAATTAACAACATTGATGTGGAGTCAGTGGCCACTGAAGCTCTGGGGGCAGGGAGAGAGAAAAACAGTTGTAATACGGGGGCTTTTTCGGGACTTGGAAATCAGCCTGAATGACATTGCAATGACAGATAAATGCCATTTCCTATCCTTATATAACATGCAGAACTGTGTGGGAGTGAGTGTAGACTAGAATGTGAGCTATGGTCCATGCTTAATGGCAAAGCCCCAGGATGTGTTTATCAATTGCAATGATTATGCCATACTAATGAAAGATGTTTATGTGGGAAGGTGTGGGAGATGTGGGGAATGGGGAATATGGGAGCCCCTATATTTTTTGTGTAACATTTATATAATCAAATTATCTTTTAAAAAATAAAAATAAAAATATGATTTTAAAAAAGAATGAAAAAGGAGGAATAATATAAACATACTGAAATGAAAAGAAAATAAGGGACTCTTACGGATAACTCTGTGCACATAATTGTGACAAATTAGATTAAATGAACAAATTTCTTGGAAAACATAATATTTCAAAGCTCACTCAATAAGACCTAGACTATGTGAATAGTCTTGGTATGTGAAAAATTAAATTCACAGTAAATGTTCTTCCAGAAAAGTAAGATCCATGACAAGATTGTTTCATTCATCATTTTACCAAATACAAGCATTGAAAATAATATCAATTCTATTGAAAATCTTCCAGAATTCATAAGAGGAAGAAACACTCCAAAGGAGAATATGAGGCCATTATTACCTTGATATCAAAATCAGATGAAGTGATTATACAAGTATAGAATCATATCCTTCAGAAACAGAGGTGGAAAAGTTTTCAACAAGATAGTATTATAGCAAGTCACAAATATGTACCATGATCAGTTGAAGTTTATTTTGGAAGTAGAAGGCTGCTTCAGTAACCAGAAACAATCAATATCATTCATCACAACATTATATTAAAGAAGTAAAATCATAAGGTAATCTCAATTGATGCAAAAATACTTTGATGAAATTCAAATTCTTGTTATGATTTACAAAAGAAAAACAACTCTTATCACCTTAAGAATAGAAGTCTTCTTTCCAAGTATGATAGTATGATACACGGCATCTTCAAAATCCTATTGCTAACTTGACACTTATTCATGAAAATCCGAATACTTTCTTCCCATGATCATGAACAAGGGAAAGATGCCTGTTCTCATCTCTCTTATATATCATCAGCTGGATGTCCTAATGGGTGCAATAAGGCAAGAAAACAAAGTAAATGAATAATATTGCAATTGTTAGAATGAAATTTATTGACATATTAGATAATTATTTGTAGAGGAAATTGCAAATTGTATGCAAAAACAACATTAATAAGTGAGTTTGGTACAATTAAAGAAATTGCTTTGTACTGTATGAATTATATCTTATTTTTAAAATTTTACACAAGTAAATTCCACATATTAAAACACCAGGCCCTTGGAAAGTATAATGGAAAGCATGCTTCCATACACTTTAGCAACAGAAACAACAAAATCCAAAAATTAAACTGACATAAAATTCTCCAATTCAATTATCATCAAGTTTGGAATACCATGAATTTCAGATGCATTCCAATTAACAAATATACTTTAAGAAATGCAATTACTTGAAAAAAGTAAAGTGGAAATGATGGCCATTTTTTCAGTAAATACCTATTCAACCTTTATTCTGTGTCAAGCTTTGTTTTACATACTGCAGATATGATAGTAAACAAAAGAGTCCCTACCTCTACTTTCATTGAGTTTACATTCTAGTTGGGTAAAAGAGATAATAAAAAATCAGATGCATCATTATACAAATGCTGTAGAGAAAATGTAACAGGGGGATGGGCTAGAGAGTAACACAAAAAAATAGAGGATGGCTTTAAAAGAGTTGTTGAAGGGAATCCTCCCTAAGGAGGGACATTTGAACAGCAGATGAGGGATGAGGAGGAGTAATCATGTAAACATCAGGAAAAGGAACACTTCCAGGAAGCACGAAGAGAAGTGCAAAGGCCAGAAGTCTCGAATGGAGACACTTTGAGGGAAGAACTATGTACAATGGTGAGTGTGACAGGTGAGGACATAGAGCTGAGTGTTTGAGGGGGAGCAATTATGCAGAGCCTTATGCAAAGGCAATTATAATTTACTGTACATTTGTTGAAACATTGAAGTCTCCTTTTAATAAGCTTAGCTCAGCTGTTCTAAGTGAATGCAAAGACGTTTACATGGGGGAAAATCTTATTAATTAAAATAAAAGAAGGTCATGGAGAGGCTGTGAGCTCAGGACTGTGACTGCACCAAAGAATCCACCAAAGACCAACTTCCAGAAAGAATACTCAAAATCTTCTGGACAAAGATAGTGCTTGAGTGCACATATTTTATTTCTCTTCATCCTGATTTTAATTTAGATCTGAGTTAATAATAAAAGTAATAATTAAGTTTCTTGGTCATCTTTGAGGCAGAATAGAGAGTGGATAACGATACTCATCCTGGTCAAATTAAATTCTTAATCCCACAACTGTAAAAATCCCCTCTGATCATTTTACTTATGTTTTTTTGGACATGGTTAGATAAACATGGTAAATTCTTGCTCTTGGATCTTCCTTAACATCCAATATAACATGGCATCCTGGCACCCGGAGTTACTGTCATCCGATTTTTTCACTTTTTTTTTCTTAGCACTTTTCCTCTCTGAATTTATGTTGATTATTTATGTCTACTTATTTATTGCTACAGTCTCTCCAGTAAGCTATTTAAAAATTTAGGCCATGAAGTCAAACTGCAAGCATTCAATTCCTACCTTGGAGGGAGCTGAGGGGTGTGAATGCTAATTATTTCTCAATAGGTATAGAACTTCTGTTCAGGGTTTTAAAAAGTTATAGTAATCAATGCTGGTGATGTTAGCACAGCATAGTGATTGTAATTAATTGCCACTTGAAGTGGTTAAAGTGGGAAGACTGTGTCTGTATATATGTTACCACAATAAAAATAAAAAGCAAAAATAAAACAAATGTGATCTGAAGCATTCACCAGTTCTGTCACCTCAAGTTAGTTGCTTAAATTATCCAAGCTTCAGTTAATTGTCAGGAAAGCAGAAACAATAGTATATATTTCATAAGTGTTTTAGATGATTAAAAAAGGCAATGACTTCAAACTTTCTGAATATTGTATATGAAAACCAGATTTTCTACTATTACTAATTATTTTGTGATATAGTATTTTAAAATCATTAAATTTTCTGGTCTTTTGTTAACCTGATTTTATTGGGAGATATTCAGACTTTTAAAGTGAATATTTTAAAATGCTAATTGCATCAATGTTGAATTAATTTATTGGATTCACTCTGAGAAATATATATGTCCCTCATGGCCTCTTAATATAGTATCTACATATAGTTGAATAATTAATACAATTCACATATTTCTCAAAAGTCATTCAGGAAAGTGACACTGATGAAATGAGGGAGGCAGCAAAGATGTGTCATTTATTAAGCACATACTGAGTAGCAGAAACTTTAGTGGATGCCTGCATATATTACCTCATGTAGTGCTTAAAATAACCCTATGAAATAGGTGCTACCAATTCATTGTACATATGCACCAAGATTAAATAAGCCTGAGATCATTCAAAATGCATGCCAGTTTTATAAAATACTAAGAAGTAATTCAATTCTAGTTTTGTTGCATGCTGAGCCTCAAATCCTCCCCCACTATCTGAAATTCTGCTGCCTAAAAAATTTCCAGTGGCTGAAAACTGTCTCTAAGCTGAATCCTGTCCTTGCCTGGAGTTCAAGGAAAAACTATGTGAAAATGCATTGATCATAACATAAGATACTTTATTCACTTAAGGAGTTAGGGACCAAAGCACAGAGGCCATAACCTGGATGAAATAAGTTTCCTCCTGTATCTGGAAGTGGCATCAGCCAAAATCTGCTACTAATGAAAGTTGGAACAGACTCAAATAATTCTTTCTTTGTAAAGTCCAATTATATTGTGTTTGCTATATACCATTCACTATTATAAGTATTTAACATATAGTAACATATTCCTTCCAGAGATAGAGCCCTATAATATTAAAAATGTTCAATCTTCAAAAAATAAAAGAATAATACATGCAAAGATGCAAGAAAACATAGCTCATTCACAGGAAAAAGAAATTAAGCGTCACTGTTCCTGAGCTCAAAGGCACATTGAAAAACTATAGAAAGACATGAACTCAGCACTCTTTCCATATTTTCAAAGAGCAAAAGGAAACCATGGGCAAAGAACCAAAGGGCACCAACAGAATGATGTCTCAACTAAATAAAGAGGTTAACATTAAAAAAAGATCCAGTCAGAAATTCTGGAGTGGAAAATATAATAGTAACATGAAAATTTCTCTAGAAGTGTTCAACAAGTTTGAGCAGACAAAATAAAGTAATAGTGAACTTGAAATTTGGTCAAATGACATTTTTGCAATGAGTTGCTTTATGGGACCTCATGGAACATAGGATCAGGCACAATAGAAACTCTCAGAAAATGACCGCTTAATTATTTACACAGCACAAAAGGTCTAAAAGAGCAGGGGAGGTGATCCCATCATAGTCAGTTCTCCAGGAGGTTAACAGCGCAGGTCAGGGTCAGCGGATGGTTGCTCTGCAGACCCAGGTTCACATCTGAGATGACTGACGGATTTCATGCCTAAGAATTAGTCATCCCTAAACCCAAGGGTGAGAGAATCCTGCCACTAAGCAAAAAAATTGCTTCAAAATGTGGCCTCTCTCTAAGCCACACTCAGCATACAAATGCACTAACTTCCCTCTGGTCTGGTACAAGACTCCCGGATATGAGCCTCCCTGGTACTGAGGAAATATTGCCAAGAGCCAACTAACAATGCATCTTGAAAAAGGCCTTGACCAAAAGGGGAAATAATTAATTACAAATGAGTTTTTATGGCTATGAAATTTCAAAGTGAGTAGGAAGGTCATTCCAGAGGTAACACTTATGCATGTCTCAGCAGGACCTCATGGACTGCCACAGTAAACAATGCTTCAAACAGTGGGTCTCCTGAGGGCTCTAGTGACATCCAGATTTTATAAGTAGGAGAGACAAGCTCAGGAATTAAGCATCCTGTCAGTGGGCCTTACTCTGGAACTTATGGACCACAGTATAACAGACTTAGACTCATTTAAAGTTTCCCTACACATGGCTCTTCTGCTCCTTTTATTTGAACCTTTAATTAGCACTATACTTGTTTAATATATGTCCCAGATGCTTAAATAGGAGTACTATGGAGGAACTTTCAGGACATTGGAATTATCCTGCATGACATTGCAATGATGGATACAGGCCATTTTATAATTTGTCATAACCTACAAAATTGTGTGGGATAGAGTGTAAAGTATAATGTAAAATATTGTCCATGTTTAGTAGCAATGCTTCAATATGTTTTCATCAATTTCAGCAATGTACCACACTAATGAAGGTTGTTGTTGATATGGGAAAGTGTGGAAGTGAGAGGGAGTGTGGCATATGGGAATCCCCTATACATTTTATTTAACATTTATGTAATCTAAAGCTTATTTAAAAATAAAAATTAAAAATTAAACACATAGCCTGTATCAAGCAAACTTCCTATGGAGTTGCTTCCCTGGCAATCAAATGGTGTGGCTTTTTACTGGCTTCCTGGTTTAAAGTATGGTCAGGCCTTTCCATTAGACTTATCTTCTCCTCTGTCTGTGGAATAGAAACATTTTGAGGCATCTGCACAGTATAGAAAAGAAGGGGTAGTAAGTGAGGGTTGGGAGATGGCCACTGGGTATGCCTCTGACTTCCCATCCAGGCTATCCCTAGGCCTGTCTACTAGGCCTAGCCTACTCTCTGCATTAGCTGCCACAATATAAGCCAACCTCCCACCATGGACACAAAGGCAGAGAAAAGTATGGCCTACTGGCTCCTGGCTCTCAACATTATTGACTGTAAACTTTTGGGAACAGCAGTTGCCGTAACACATTACAAGAGTGTGATGGTTAAGCTAAAGTGTCAACTTGGCCACGTAATGTTGACCAGTTGTTTGGTCAAGCAAGCACTGGGATAATTGTAATATAAAGGCATTTCATGGACTTTAATCATCCGTGAGTTGATTGCCTAGATGGCTGTTTACATCTATAATTGTGCACTGTGTTTACCTCATGAGCTTGTGAGGGGCATAAGTGGATGAAAAACTTAGGCAGAGAGGGAAGTTTGTTCATACCTGCAAAGCTGAAGTCTGCTTCAGACAAACAGGCAAGCAAGCACTGTTGTTCTTTATTTGCATGGTTATTTATACACTACAGTTACCACTCAAAGTTTTACAGAAGGAACACAGAATACAACTCTCCAGAATTATTTCTGCTGTGCTCAGGGGATATGTGTATGGGGCCAAAGGCCTTATGAATTGGAAACAAGTCATGTTGAATTGGAAGAACACAAGAAACTGAGCCAAGTTTAATAGCTAATCTAGCAGTTGGGCTGCTGACCAGATTTTAACCCTTACACAGATGCTGCCTGAGTTTTTAACCCTCACACAACAATCAACTGAGATTTCTGTCAACAATGAGTGAGGTCTCATCCAATAAGTTGAAGACCTTGAAAGGAGAAGTGATTTCATCATTCAGACACAGAATTCCCATTTCCATTTCAGGCAGCCAGCATCTCCTGGAAACTCATCAAAGATATTCATTGGGGACTGGTTTACAATCAGCCCTGTGGAATTTGGACTTGTGCATCTCCACAGTTGTGTGAGACAATTTTATAAAATCTTATAATATTTACAGATATCTCCTGTCAGTTCTGTTTCCCTAGAGAACCCTGATTAATAAAGAACCCTAGTCAATGTAATAAACCATATAAACAGATCAAAAGAAACAAATCACATGATCATCTCTGTAGGTGCAGAAAAAGCATTTGACAAAATACAACATCCTTTCCTATATAAACATTCCAGAAGACAAGAATAGAAGGAAACTTCCTCAACATGCTAAAGCATATATATGAAAAACCCACATGTAACATCATATTCTATGGTGATATTCTAAATCCTTTCCCTCTAAGATCTGGAACAAGACAAAGATGCCCACTTTCACTGCTCTTATTTAACACTGTGTTAGAAGTACTTGCTTAAGCACTTAGGCAAGAAAAAGATATAAAACGCACCCAAATTGGAAAGAAAGAAGTAAAATTTCTCTATTTGCAGATAACATGATCCTATACATAGAAAGCCCTGAGAAATCTAAAACAAATCTTCTAGAGCTTATAAATGACTTCAGAAAAATGGCAGGTTATAAGATCAATGTGCAAAAATCAGTAGAATTTCTGTACACCAATAATGAGCAATCTGAGGAAGAAATCAAGAAAAAATTCCATTTACATTAGCAACTGAAAGAATCAAATACCTAGGAATAAATTTAACTAAAGATGTAAAGGACATGTGCACAGAAAACTACACAACACTGTTAAAGGAAATCACAGAATTCCTAAATAAATGGAAGAATATTCCCTGTTCATGGAGAGGAAGACTAAACATTATTAAGATGTCTATCCTACCCCACCTGATTTAGAGATTTAATGCAATCCCAATAAAAATTGTCACAGCATGCTTTACTGAATTTAAAAAGCTAACTATGCAATTTATTTGGAAGGGCAAGGAGCCCCAAATAGCCACAGACATATTGAAATAGAAAAATGAAATCAGAGGAATCACACTACCTGACTTTAAAATATACTACAAAGCTACAGTGGTCAAAACTGCATGGTACTGGCACAAGGATAGACGTATTGACCAATGAAACTGAACTGGGAGTTCTGATATAGATCCCCACATATACAGTTAACTGATATTCAACAAGGCCACCAAGCCCACTCAACTGGGAGAGAATGGCATCCTTAACAAATGGTGCTTGGAGAACTGGATATCCATATCCAAAAGAATAAGAGAGGAATACCACTTCACACCTCATACAAAAAATGACTCAAGATGAATCAAAGATCTAAATATAAGGGCCAAGACCATAAAGATCTTGGAAGATAATGTAGGGAAGCATCAACAGGATCTTGTTTTAGGAAATGGTTTCATTAACTTTATATCCAAAGCACAAGCAATGAAAGAAAAAATAGATAAATGGGACCGCCTCAAAATTAAAAAAAAAATATTGCACCTCAAAGGAGTCTGTCAGGAAAGTGAAAAGGCAGCTTACTCAATGGGAGAAAATATTTGGTAACCATATGTCTGATAGGGACCTAATATCCAGTATTTATAAAGAAATCCTACACCTCAAAAATAAAAAGACAAACACCTCATTTAAAAAAATAGGCAAGTGATTTGAACACAAATCACCAAATTTGTGTTTCTCCAAAGAAGAAACACAAATGGCTAAAAACCATGTGAAAAGATGCTCAACGTCACTAACTAGCTATTAGGAAAATGCAATCAAAACTAAAATGAGATATCATCTTACACCCTTTAGATTGGTGGCTATTAAAAAAACAGAGGACTACAAATGTTGGACAGGATGTGGAGAAATGGGAACCCTTATCCACAGTGGTGGGAATGAGAATGGCACAGCTGTTGTGGAGGCCAGTTTGGCAGTTTCTCAATGAGCTAATGATAGAACTGCCATATAATCCAGCAATCACCTGCTGGGTATATACCCAGAACAATTGAAAGCAGGGACACAAACAGATATGTGCACACCAATGTTCATAGCAGCATTATTCACTATTGCCAAATGTTGGAAACAAACCAAAGTCCATCAACAGATGAATGGTTAAATAAATTGTGGTATATACAACAATGGAATATTATTCAGCTGTAAGAAGGAATGCAGTATTAATACATGGGATAACATGGTTTAATCTTGAATACTTTATGTTGCACGAAGCAAGCCAGGCACTGAAGGACAAATATTGCATGACCTCACTGGTATGAATTAAGCAAATTAAGCAGACCCACAGAGCTAGAATTTGGAAGCTAGGCTTACAGGAGACAGAAAAGGGAGAAGTTTGTGAGTCAGTGCCCATATGGGCAAAATCTATGAGGTGGAAGTGTGTAGTTGTGCTTTGGATGAGCATAACAGTGGTGCAGTGATGCTATCGGACTGGGCAGAGCAAGTCTGAGAGGTGGGTAGGATGGGGAGGGTGGGTTGGACTGTTCATGGCACTGGGGGCAGGGAGTGTTGGGGGAGAAGCAGGTGAACTATGGGGATTTGCAGGTATGTGGTTGAAACTACAACACTGGGAATGTTCTTTTGTCAAATATAGCATGGGAGGGTTACTGCTTTAAGGTGTTGGATATGGTAGGCATATGGGACAGGGTACACCTGGGGCAGGCTTCTAGGGACTGTATAGTGTTCATCTTGTGATGATGTGTTGTATCAGTGCCTGGAGACTCACATAATGAGCAGGAAGTTGTTAGATTCCCATTCTTGGGAGTCATGCTATGATCTCAAATGGAAGGGTGGAGTCTATTGAGAGCATAGGCAGAACTTAATAGTGGAAGACAGGCCAGTATGTCAAGCCCTCAATGTTGTTGCAAGTAACTATGAATCTTGTCCTTAAATGAGTTAATCTTGGTGTTTGCCATGGGTCCCGAGGGAAAAGGGAGGAAGGAATAGACCAGATGAAACATGGGGCATTTTTGGGGCAATGGAATTGTTCTACATAATCTTGCAATGATGAATACAGACCATATTAAACTTCATCATATTCTAAAAAATTGTATGGTCCAAACTGTAAACCATAATGTAAATCATTCACCATGGTTAGTAGCAAAGTTTCAATATTTGTACATCAATTGTAACAAATTTATGATCCACATGTAAAATGATATTAATAGGGGAAAGGCAAAAATGGGGAGGATTTTGGGTATATGGGAATCACCTATATTCTGTACATAACCTAAAGCTTCTTTAAAGAGAAAATGAAAAAAATAAGACACTGGTGGAATAAACAGAAGAAAATGTCAGTGTACATAGAAGACAATAGATCTTACAGTGATGAAAGACATAATGTCAAATTTTTAAAATTTTATATCTTTTTTATTTTCTTATTGTTTCAAACTTTTTAAAAAATTGTATTTTATTCATTATATTTAAAACTCTCATTTTTATATCATTTTCCTCTTAACTGTATTTGGTTATTTTATTGGCTTCAATTTTGAAGATGTTTTGGATCACAGAAGGCTTATAACTGTGGCAGGGGAGGATTATTTGTGTGGGGTGTCAGAGGTGGGGGATGCATGGGAGGAGGTTCACCTGGGACATACCTATAAGGCATATATGAATGTGTTAAAGTGTTCATGGGGCATTGTCACAGTGGGTGGAGATTCAAAAAAATAACTAAAAGAATATCAAATTCTCATCCTGGGTGGCTCTGCCACATTTGATAATTAGACAGGAAGAATCCCCTGAGTAAAGGGGCAGTGATGAGTGAAGGGGGTGGACCATTGGCAGTCCCTTAACCATGATGATTGAACTTATGAACCTTTATTTTTGAAATTGAAATTTAGTCTAGTATTATATGGTGCCTAAAAGTTACCTCCTGAGATCCTCCTTGCTCAAATGTGGCCTCTTTCTAAGCCAAACACAGCATATAAATGCATTACCTTCCCTCCTGCATGGGACATGACTCCTGGGGATAAGCCTTCCTGTCACCAAGAAATAACTACCAAGAAACAATTAGCAATGCAACTGGAAAAAGACCTTGACCAAAAGATGGAAAGGGTGAAGACAAGTGAGTTTATATGGCTTAGAGCCTTCAAAGTGAGTTGAGAGGTCATTCCAGAGGTTACACTAATGCTTTTTTCAGCAGGATCTCGTTGACTGCCACAGTAAATCTTGACTCAAATAAGAGGTTCCTGAGGGCTCTGAAGACATCCAGACAGTATAGGCAGGGCAAACAGCTCAGGAATTTGGCACTACACTAGTGGGCCCTCCTTTGGAATTTATGGTCCCGAGTGTGACAGAGTTGGCCTTAGTTGTGGCTTCCCTACACATGGCTCTTCTGCCCCTTCTATTTGAACATATAGCTAGTACTAGAGTTGATAGATATATGTCCAAGATATTTAAATATTTTAGTTGTCTGTGTACCAGTTGTGCCCTGAATCTCAACAGATTTGCAACACCTACTCTCCAGTTCATTGGACTCACCCAGGACAACTAACAAGGAGATGATGATGGACAACAACCATGTCAAGGAACAAAGAGAGCCTGCAACTGCAAGCAAGATAGTCCCATCCATCTGCCCCATGGGATCTAAGGACCCTCTCAATTAAAGGTGGAGTGGCATCACCATACTAGAATCCTCAGGATTGGGGAATGTTCATTGGACTAGCATAGACTTACAGTTATTCTACTGTAGACTTACTGTGATTCTAGCATTGGAAGAACTTATCATTGATGTGGAGGTAGTAGCCATTGGAGGTTCTGATGGGAGGGAGAGGGAAAATCACACTGCCTAAGTATGTTTTTTCTCATTGACTTCTGCATATAAACATAGAATTCACACTATGCCTGTATGATTCTCATCTGTAGGGTAGAAGAAAAGGCTCTAATCCTCCTAATCCATTATGAAATACTGACTCCTAGGCACACATGCAGATAAAGATATTATATCCATGCCTTATAAATCACCCAACTGAGGGGAGAACTGCTGAAAGTCCAGTCTCATAACTCCTCTCAGTCAATTAAATGGTCACATGCAAAAAATGTCACATTCACACAGCATATTCAGGCAATGTTCTTTTTGATTTAGCAAGTAATGATATTTTAAGTAGACTTAAGTAATATGAGAAAATCTTATACATATCCTCATGTATTTACAATTTTTGGTTATCTTCATTCTTTATATGAATACATATTTCCATCTTAAATACTCCTCTGAAGGACTTCCATTAATATATCTTGTACTATAAATCTGCTGATGAGTTCCTTTAGCTTTTATATATATGAAAAATATTTGCTTTTCATTTGTTGTTGAAAATGTTAAAAAATGAAAACCGACATTGTTGAGTTTGTGGGTATGTCTACCATGCAAATATTTCTTTCAATTTAATTGGGAAAATATTTTCCAAGTATTTTCTAAGCAAAATACAGTAGCTTGATGATTTCACAAATTATATTTTCGTATTTTCCCACTAATCCTATTTTATTCAAGACTGCTTGACAGGCCCTGGTAATTTATTTAACACATAGAATCACATATTAGCAGGTAGAAGAATTCAAAATAAAATGTAAGTTCATGTATTTGGTGTATAATCTTAGGATGTTACCATGAGCCATTCATGTAGAGGATGTCAAAATCTTAATTCTGCTTAGAGTTTCCTTTGCCCTGTTGCCATCAAGAATTTCCAGAATCAAAGATGTCTATATTGTGCCTAGGCAGGTACCAGTATGAGGGATGAGGAAAAGAATTTAGAAGAAGTTCTCTTTTCTACAATAGCTTTGGTCTGTTCAGCTGTTGCATATAGGATTTGTCTGAGGAGTAAGTTCTGCCTGGCTCAGGTGGTACAGCAAAGCTTCCTAAACAATCAAGAGGTGATCTGAGTCAACACTTCCTTTCCCATCACATCCAATGTGTAGCTACATCACATCCCCAGTGTCTGATGTGGTAAAGTAAAACAATGATTACAGCTCAGTAATAGAAATCAGATGTCTCTGGACTTAAATTCAAGTGCTAGTAATTATTAGGTTTTGAATTTGGCCAAATTTCCTTATGGAGTTACATAGATAGACAGACAGACAGACAGACAGATAGATGTACTACTCTCTTCCACTTGGGAATTATAAGTGATTCAGATGGGAAACTGCACTTAGCAGAATGATTGATATATAAAAGTGCTCATAATTTATTACTTCTCATGATATTCTTATCGCCTTTATTTCCTACATTCTTTTCAGTATAAATCAACTTCAATGTCAGAATTTTTAGTTTAGAGATATAATATTCATAAAATATTTTGGAATTATAAGAACATGTATATCTTCATTGAATACTTAAACACTGGCTTTTCTTCTCTCCTAATTTCTTCATTTGCCCAGAATCCTAACCACGATAAGAGGAAATAAGAATATATATGTATGTATTGGTCACAACGTGACTTCTTGTACAGAAGATGACAACAGAAAAAAAAGATAATACTCTATGCCTGACTGCATGCCAAGCATTATATGCATACTCTCATGTCATGCAGCAATGGTCTCCTGAGTTAGCTTTCTTCTCATCACTTTTGTAAATGAGTATTATATTAACAATGACTACCTCATCATTAATTCTGGTTACAAAATACTTTAAAGCCCACTTGATATTTTAAGTTATATATACTAATTCAAATAATTGTTCCCCTTTTTGTAGCCATTTGGGTTTTCTCCATTTTTCAATATAAAAAAATCTGAAATAAAATCTGTATGCTTTACATGGTTGACATATTTTATCTAGAACACTCATCTATTACACTTTCTCTCCCTGGCAAGCAGCCTTCTGATTGTAGTGACCATTGTCACCAACTAAGCCTTGAGCTTCCCCGTTTACTTTTTCTGTCTTTCCTGTACTTTCTGATGACTCCTTCTCTCCTACAAAAGTCCAAAAATTATATTTGATTTACTCTCTGAAAAGAAAACAATCTCCTTAAATGGGTGCATGACTCAGGCCTTTAGGGGACATTTCCTCAGGGGAATTGAGATCCTCCTGCTCACAGTAATGGCTTATGACCTCTACATGGCTGTCTGCAGGACCCTGCACTAAGTGATCAGAACGAACTAATGGGTGTGTGGTCTCCTTGTGTCCAGGTACAGGGCTGAGGAGTTTCTTCATGCTCCGATTCAAATCCTTTTTGTGACCTGGTTGCTCTTCTATGGCCCAAATGTCAATGACCATTTCTTCTGTTGTTTTACCCTCTGCTGAATCACTCCTGCATTGACACTCATGTCTGTGGAGTCTTTGTTGTCACCAGCAGTGACTGCTATATATGCTCAATTTTTCAATTCTTATCAAATTTGACGTCATCATACTTTGACTCCTGAGAATTCACAGCTCTGAAGCATGGCAGAGGGTTTTCTCCACCTATGACTTCTGTATTTCTGTGCTATCTTTTTCTTTATGCCTGCATATTTGTGTACCTTTGATCCATGATAACTTTGCCATTGATAAAGGAGTGGATGTATTTTATGCTATAGTATCACTCATTTCAAAGCTTTTAATCTACACAGTCAGAAATGTATAGGTGAAAATGAACTGACATGACAAATTTCTAGGGGCAGAAAGTAACTTTTGATAATATTAACATGATTAGATAACATGAAATAAAATCTATTCATAATTTAACAAGTGTGGTAATGAAAAGAATATAAGTGTTGCCATCTGACATGTGGGTTTTTATATTTTATCCCCTTGTTATCTGTAATCTTTAATCGTTCCACTTTTGTGTAATATGAATATTTGATTACATGATGACTAAATTATCTTCGACTTGTAAAATTCTTGCATTTATAAATTATTGATCAAAGGGACATTGCCAATTGACCTAAAATTGTAACAATATTTGGAGAAAAGCCATGGCTTTTTGTATTCAGTGGAACAATTCTTTGGAAAATTCTAGGTATACATTATAGAAACAATACGCCAAGTATTTTAAAAAAATGTTTTAACTAAAATCCTTATAGATCAGTATTTTGTTGAAAATTCAGAGTTTTAATACCAACTGCTCAAGTCAGAGTAGATATATTATTGTGACAGATAGGAACTACCAGATATATACCAGATTGGAAGAAAGGTAAAAGGTCATTAAGGAAGGAATCTCCCTAAAAATTAATGTTGCTCTGTTTCACAACTAGGGGAGCCCTATTTCCTTTTAATCTGTCTGAGGCCCAGAATAAACTATGTTCTCTGCCTATAAACAAGGATGGATATTAAGTTGTTCTAGGCACAGCTGTAGAGCAACTATACCCATAGTTCCCAAGTAGAAGATATTTGCACAGCACTTTTCCTGTCAAAAACAGCCTACAAACCAGTGCAAACTCCAAAATATTTTTTATTGAATGAATTTTTGCTTTTGCTGATACGAACAAATCATCAGGTATAGAAGAGTGTTGTTGATATCGAAACGAACAAGACAGTGTCTGCACTTTAATTTTGCAAAGAAAAAATTGCAAACCAGTGGGAAAATAATGAAATGGGGAGTTATTTGAGATGTAGACATTTAAATGCAATTCTAAGTAAAATAATCCAGATAAAAGGGCCAGGGCAGAAGTTCTGCTGATCTTAGTGACTTCACTTTCATGTTAGTAAGATGCAAGTTAGTACAAATTACTACATAACAATAACTAAATATTATGTTAAATATATTTTAGATAAAGCTTAATGGTTAGCAATTGTCTTGATGATTCAAAAATAGTGTAGAGGGGACCAAGATGGCGTCGATCTAGGTGGTTGCTCGCGGTTCGGATCTCCCGGGACGGCCGACTGTGGACGCGGGTCCCACCCGAGGGACTGTGCGGTGGGCGTGCGGAGTGGGAACCTTGGGTCGCCTAGCAGCTGGCGGATCCACGGTGTGGAGTGATCGGTGGAGATTTGTGAGTTCTGGGCCTGCCTTTGGTG